>CM054124.1:56465568-56648068 GCA_028751855.1 Ambrosia trifida
GACAAAATGAGAGACGACGAGCAGCTGGTTTGGAGCCGCGGTCCACTTCCAGATTGGGCGTCTAGCAGTCAGCATGGTGGGGCGTCCACCAGTCAGCCGGGTGGGTCGGATCAGCCGGGTGGGTCGGATCAGCCGGGTGGGTCGGGTTAGACGGGTGGGTTATATTTCTTGGGAATCGTACATTTTTGAACTCATAGTTTATGTAAATTTTTGGAATATTTATGTTTATTTATGCTTTATTGTTCGTTTTGAATGTTTATTGAACTCATAGTTTATGTAAATTTTTGGAATATTTATGCTTATTTATGGTTTATTGTTCGTATTTTGGTTTCGTTTAGTTCGGCAACATAAACGACATTCGTTCATATTCATATACACAATTATATTAAAAAGATCATATTATACAAATAAAAAAAAAACATTTATAAAAAACCAAACATTTATAAAAAACCAAATATCTATAAAAACCAAACATTCAAACCCATTTTAAACATCCACACTACACTTACACTTATAAAAAAACAAAATAATCATCACCTAATCATTGCCAATGATTACCAATGATTGGATTGGATTTAAACCATTAGACGGGCCGTCTGGGCCTCGACAGCCCGTCCTTTTGCCTTTAGACGGGCCGTCTGGGCCTCGACAGCCCGTCCGTTTGCCTTTTTGGCCCTCCACGGGCTGTCCAGGCCTCGACGACCCGTGGAGGGATTGTGCAAATAAAAACCCTAGTTGTGCAAATAACCGGACCCTTTTTTAAAGCTTAATATTACTAGTACTTGCAATGATCTGAGGAGCCCAAAAGAACAACCAATAAGAAAACGTAGTCGGTTAGACAGTGGAATAGGAGTCAGTGGTTTCTAGTGGGTTCCTGCCATGACATTTTCTTCATATTTATATATAAAACAAAAAAAATAATAACTAATTTTAAAATCCTAATTATGTTAGGGTAGTCATTTAGCACACACCCTACTTGTAAATACACACTTTTGTATAGGGGTGTATAAAAAGCTCGTAACTCATGGCTCGCTTGAAAAATGTTTGAAAAAATCTCGAAAAAAAACGAGCCAGCTCGGCTCGGCTCGATTGTAAACGAGCCCGAGCTAGGCCTGTCTCGGCTCGTGAGCTCGCGAGCTGGCTCGATTTTTTTATTTATATGTATTAATTTTATTTTTTAAGTGTTTAAATTAAAAAAATATGTGAGAGGAGGTTGAAGTGTTAATATTTTAAGTTTAATTAATCAATAAAATAAGAAAATTAATAGGAAAAAAAAACAAATTATACATATAATACTTTTAATATGCCTTTCATTATTTAAAATATTAGAAAAAGACCAGAAAAACGATCCGAGCCAAGCTGGCTCGTTTAAGTTCGAGCTCGAGCTTAGCTTGGCTCGACTCGATTTGGTTCGTGTACAGCCCTACTTTTGTACAGCTATATGCGACATATGAGAGTCTAACAATGAGAATATTTGTGCCCCCCCCCCCCCACACACACACAAGTCACGTGTAGTCCTATACGTTACGCATAGACCTATACGCGATATATATTAATAACACGTAAGAGTTTGTGTCAACTTCTATGCGCAATGTATATAGAGATGTGCAAACAACTTTGGTTGTGTACCATTACCACCACCCTTTTATTATTTATGTTTTGTCTTCACACCCAACAATTTTCATATATTTTTATATTTTCTTGAAACTTTTTTTATTATTTCTGTTTTGTCTTCAAACCCACCAATTTTCTTAACATTTTTTAAATATTTGAATGAATTTTTATTTTATTATTTTCTCTCTTGTCTTCAAACCTCACATAGAGAAAAAGAAGAAAGAGGTATTAATGTGTTGTAAGTACAAGATTTTGTGTACTATATGAGCTTCAACTTATAATGTTTATTATTATGAAACCATTGGTTTCTTCATGGAGAAGAGTTGAGAGACCATTAAAGATCAAAAGTTGAAATGCTAAAAGATAGACAGAAAGTAGAGAGAGAGAGAGAGAGAGAGAGAGAGGAGAGAGAGAGAGAGAGAGAGAGAGAGAGAGAGAGAGAGAGAGAGAGAGAGAGAGAAAGTTAGAGAGAGAGACTATGTTTGTTTGAGAAAAAGACTTGACCTTTTTCTTTAGTGCCTATTCAGATGTTACCTTGATATGATATCTTTGATCTTCTTCTTCTTCTTCAACTCATTATCTTTTAGCTCTTCAACACATAGTTTCACCTGAAAGAGTTTTGCTTTTTTTTTTTTTTTAATATGTTCTAAACTTATGTAAGAATTTGTGGATATATTCTTTAACTTTAACATGATTATTTATGGTTTTATGATATGGGATTTTGTTAATTTATTCATTTTCCTTTGCAGATTTCAAAATCTTGAAATAAAGCTTTGACCTTTGAGTTTGATCATAATCTTTTAGTTCTTGAACTAAAAAAATAGTGAGTTTCTTGAACTTTTACATGATTATTTATGGATTTTATGATATGGGTATTTAATTTTTTTTATTAGTTTATTGAATTTCTTTTGCAAGATTCATAATCTTGAACAAAAATGGTGTGAAAGAGGTTTTGCATGGAGACTCATAGAGATGGACCTTCTCATCATCATCATCAACACCTACCATACTCTGTTTATCCTGCTTTTAATCCTCCAAACACAAGCTTCATGTAAAAAAAATATATTTTTTTTAATTTTATATATAAAAATTCAATCTTTTTTACACAATATTATGTTTTTTTTCTTGACACTTTTGTTCAATGTTTGTTAGTAATCAAGAAGGATCATCTTTTGATTTTGGAGAGCTAGAAGAAGCTATTGTTCTTCAAGGATACAAGATTCATAATGACGAAACGAAATTACGTACGATTTTACTTTTTACTTTTTTATTTTAAGGCTCAGTTCAGCTCAGCTCGTTTACACGTGTTAGGAGAAAAGATGGTTTGAAAGTGTCAAAAGATGTGGGGTAGTTTCTTGCATAACAAGTAACCTGCATGATGATCTTTCTACTTGCTCCTCTTGAACCACCTATAGAACAGTTAAAAATAGAAAGAGATTAGGTATAACCAAAAGTGTTATTCATGATCCTGAATAATATTTGTTTGTTATGATCATGTTGCAGCTTTATACACAGGAGTACCAAGGCCAGCAGCTACTTTGGACATGTTCCCTTCTTTGCCTATGAGAGTTCATCATACACCAAGAGTAATTCTTTTGTACCTTAATTATTATTATTATTGTTATTATTATTATTTTTCACTATTTTATTTAATTACCAACTTACCATCTTTGACTATTTTCTTTCTTTCATTTGGTCTATTTTTCTGGTCAAAAGATTGAAACATGTGACATGTTTTTAGGTTGATATAGTATGAATTGGACATACCCAATTAAGCATATACACTTTTTCTTGGGGTTTTTGCTATTTTTAAGCAAATTTTAAATGATATTCAAAGGCCCAACAAGTAATTTTCTTTTCTTGTGTTTTTCTATTTTTAAGATATTTCTTTATACCATATTCTAGCAATTCTCATAATTTAAAAAAAAATAGAAATCAACTTCAATATTTCCCTTGTCAAAATTTAAATCATATAACATTTTTATGATTAAAACATGTTTTTAGGTTGAAATAGTTTAAAATTTACATACCCAACTTCCGCATGATAGATTTTGCTATTCAACGGGCAGCGCAACTTGTTGCACGTTTGCCTGCCATCCTGCTGTATAAAAATATCGTTGAATCTTGTGTTAATAAAACATAGTTCAATTAAGAAAATTCACCTTTTCTAAGGTCTTTAACAAATTTTGAGCATATTCAAGATGAATTTTAAAGATCCAACAAGTAAAATTTTTTTTTTTATGTTTTATAAATTCAGGGGAGTAATTCAAGTACAGATTCAGGATCAGGTGTAAATGTTGCAATAGCAAGTAAACCACAGTCTCATTCTCATACACAACTAGAACCAGAATCTCCTATGAGTAGTAGCAGTAGAAAAACATTTTCGCAACAACAACAACCGCGACAACAAGAACAGGCAATCCAACAACAACTGCAACATCTTCAAATACCACAACTACAACAACTTGAGATGGAAAGTGAAGAGGCTAGTCCTGATGGATCATCACATTCTCAACAACCTCCTAAACAAGATAAGGTTCGACGCGTTTCTTGCCTTTAACTCTTCATAACCATAAAGATAAATATTAATAACATTTACAAAAATATAGTAATTTCATTATGTTTTTTGTTTTCATGCAGAGGAAGGGAATTGGTTCAACATCACAGAAAACACTGGATGCCAAGGTTTTGTTAGTAGGCTGCAGGCCCATCAATCAATCTTATTGGGCCCATTTTTTATAAGCCCAATCATTTCTACTTAGGGCCCATTTTCTTTATCATAAGCCCATGTTCTCTACAAATCAGAACGTATAATCAGTGACAGATCTAGAAAATAAAACAAGGGGTAACATTTTATAAAAATTATTTTAAGGGGTAACAAAAAATTTGTTTTAGGGTAACATTTTATAAAAATACCTTAAAAAAACATTTTTTTTCCACTTCGCCAGGATAATCGAGGGGTAACAGACGTAGACATACCCCTGAGTATACACTACATGTCTACATCCGCACCTACCTATAATGTTTATTTATGATACTAAAAAATCTACTTTAACCCGACCCGTTTTGACCTGTAACCCAACTCGTTTATATCATGTTTGTAGACATTGAGGCGCTTAGCTCAAAACCGAGAAGCGGCCAAAAAAAGCAGGCTCAGGAAAAAGGTTTCTTGAATCATCAAATTCATAACATTTCCTCAGTTTAATCACTTTAAACTCGCGGGTTCAAATCCATGTTCCATGATCACTTAAATAGTAAAATGATCACGCGCTTAAACATTTGCAGGCATATGTTCAGCAGCTAGAGTCCAGCAGAATAAGGCTAGCTCAACTTGAACAAGATCTTCAGCGCGCTAGATCACAGGTTTTGATGATTTAATTTTTCACTCATGGTGTACTCGGGTCATTCTTCTTGTTCTTTTGAATCATGATATCGCTTTATTAACGAAATTGTTTGTGAATATGTGATATATAGGGGCTGTTCTTGGGAGGTGGTGGAGGGAACCTTAGTCCTGGTTAGTCAATAATTTTTTTTTAACTTCAACCATATTAACTGATTTTAAGATGGTATGCAATCTTGTGTGTGCAGGTGCAGCAGTATTCGACATGGAATACACAAGATGGCTTGATGATGATCAGAGACACATGATTGAACTGCGTAAAGGACTGCAAGCGCATTTCTCTGATGGCGATCTACGCGTCATAGTAGATAGCTTTGTTGCTCATTATGATGATTTTTTCCGGTTTAAAGGTGTTGCTGCGAAATCTGATGTGTTCCACTTGATCACTGGCATGTGGACTACCCCAGCCGAACGCTGCTTCCTTTGGATGGGCGGTTTTCGGCCCTCTGAGCTTATCAAGGTTTCTTATATATATGCAGCGCGTTCAATACATAATGACAAGTATAGAATTGTGAGAAATATATAAGTGTTTATATGGTTTTCGCAGTTATCTACTTAAAGTTGGTTATGTTTTAAACTTTACTTTAAAATCTTGATATTTATTTTTCTTTAAGAAATAAAAAAAAGGTCAAATCATGTTATGTTTTGTGTTTTATTCAACAGATGTTAAATATTCAACTTGATCCTTTGACTGAACAACAAGCTGTGGGGATTTATAGCCTGCAACAATCCTCACAACAAGCAGAAGATGCTCTAACACAAGGTTTAGATCAGCTCCATCAATCGTTGGTTGACACCATTGCTAGGGCCTCCGTCAACGACGGGGTCCACCATATGGCGGCCGCGCTAGGGAAACTTACTAGTCTCGAAGGATTCGTTCATCAGGTAAAAAAAATGAACCTAAGTGTATGATTATTGTTCATGTTTTAAGTCGAGTGTGTTTTTAACCGTTATGTTTGACATTTAACATTTAAGTAACTTATTAAACTATAGGCCGATAATTTGAGACAACAGACTCTTCATCAACTGCATAGGATATTAACGGTTCGACAAGCGGCTAAATGTTTTTTGGTGATTAGCGAGTATTATGGACGTTTACGCGCTTTGAGTTCCCTTTGGGCTTCTCGGCCACGCGAGTAAGATTTTTTATTCATTGCCACTTTATTTTTTTCGCTTTTTTTTTATTCATGGGAAGCTAGATATCCATGTTGTGGGGTCCATAGACCCTACGACTATTCATAGAGTATTCAATGTCGTTATTTTCTTACTCGTTACATAAGTATAGAAAATAATTTTCGTTATATTTATGTAGGACACTGATAAGTGATGAAAACTCGTGTCAAACGACAACGGATTTGCAAATGGTGCAATCTTCACACATTCAATATTCAAATTTTGGATGATGAAATGAAATTGGTGAATTGGGAATGGCCTTTGTTTGTTTAAGGCTAAACTTTAAGCAACTTAATTTGCGAGGGTATAATTAATTAGTTTATTGAGTTATTATTTTATAGTTTTATCTAGGTTATTATCCTTTTTTTTATGTCCTATGAAAAAAAATATGACTATGTTATCTTGTTGTAAATGAAATTCGTCTTAGTGAATGACTATTACCGGTTGTTTGAAGGATTTTTTTTCTTTAATATTTTTATCATAGATGTTTGAGGATTGGCATAATATTGATATGAATTTGTCTAGCTTTCTATAAATTTCCTAATATTTATAAAAAAAACGATACAACTATATGTTGAAGTTGATATTAACATATTGACGAGCGAAATATCCAATTGGCTAAATATACAAGTCTTTTTATTGAGGGGATAATAAATTTCAAGTACAAAAGATCATTATATAGAGATTGCAATTAGTGTTAATCCCTTAATCAAAAAGGGTTTTCTTTTTTTTTTTTTTTTTAACAGGCTAATGTTACTTTCACTGTATTTACAAAAAGCGTTGACTAGATAAGCGCCCTGCATTTACAACAAATACTATGTTGCCTAGATCAACAAGTTACTTATATGGGCCAACTAAAATTTGGGTTGGCTACCCCAATCATTTTCCTTCTCCCTTCTTGCCATATCAAATAAACTGTCCCAAAGGCCTACAAACCCAACATATACATGTATACATAACCAGATTAACTAAAGCAAAACAACATCAATCAGCACACAATTTTGATAGAGATACTTAAGTCCAACTATTCTATACTTAACCCTTCATTTTTAATGGTATTTTTAACTTTAGAAGCCCCAGCTGAACTTTTCAGATTAAATTAAGATATTTAAAGTTTTTGTTTAATTTTAAAATGTTTATTAAATTTTGAAGGTGTTACATTCCTTCGCATGGGAGGCTCTTAGGTGAATAACCATTTATGATTTAACTTGGGGCACATTTTTGAACGGCTTTGGCATGACACCGAAATCTTAAAGGACGCCACTGTTCCTTTGGTTTACCAGACAATACTCTAAGATCTCGTGCGCCTTAGGCTTAACAGGGTTAAATTTTGTTTGTTTGATTAGATATGCAACTGACAAGGGTGATGTTTGATAATGACCATTTAATATTTTTATATATATAACAACATCCATATCACCTAAATCCTAAATCCTTCATAGCCTTGAACTTACGAGGATTTAAACCCATATCACTTAAAACACCATACCACTAGGTTATGACTATGACCATTCTAACTAACATCCAATCTGCATTTTTTTAAGAGGCAATAGTTAAGAATTAGAGTCCTTCAACTTCCCGCACTCAAACTCTATGTTCATGACACTTAAAGTTATGTTTAACCATGTAGTAGCTAGCTTGATAGTCCATTGTCGTGTGGTCTAGTATCATTGATGATTGTCTTCTACAAATGTGGTGTGTGTACAAATTCATGCAAGTGTAATAAATTAGATGACATCTAGGATTAAACCATTGATGTTCAAAAAAGAAAAAAAACTTGACATATATATATATAGTAACTCATACATAGTGTTAAATGTCATACGGGCATTGTACAAACGTTAATATCATGGCTAGTCTGTCTACGTAAAAAAAATTCACAACAAAGAAAACCATAATTGGAATCAACGAAATCGGTTAACCCGAAGCAATCCAAGAGTATTAGAATCATATGAAACATTCATCGCGTATTTTTGGTACATAAATTGTAGAGCATATATAGAATATTGTAGAGTGTATAAAAGATTATGGGGAAAAAAACACTAAAAGGATGAGATATATATAGTTTTTAATAAATTATTTTTTATTTATAAATAATGGCTTTATAGCTGTTAATGTTATTCAATGGCTACGAGACACACAAGATGATTGAGTATGGGAACCCGATTATGCTACTCGATTTTGATACTAGGAGGGTAGGGGCCAGTGTTTCTGCTGAGGGGTGGCCGAGTAGGGCTCCTCCTTTATCCTTAGAGTCACATTTCCATCACAGCGAATATAAGTGAAATGCCAAAAAAATTATATGTCTTATTGCTAGTATTAATTATTATCAGTTAGTTTTTTTTTTTTTTTTTTTTTGGGATCGGCTAAGGACATCATTTCGGTACCCCATTTCGAATCCTCATTTCGCATCGTCCCTGAGGGCATAAGCCCTTTCAACGTCAAGTGGTGCATTTTTGCTGGCCTTAGAATTCGAACCGTGTACCTCTCCCAGAGGGAGCCTGTCTAAGGAGTAAACTCTCCCACCTCTCCCCAACCGAGCTAGGGGTCATTGGCTATTATCAGTTAGTTAATTCAAACGTTGGTAAGTTCAATTATTAAAACCCAATTTCTCTATCTAATTTAAATATATATATATATATATATATAGGGGTGGATATTTTGAAAACCCACTCGAGTTAAGAAAACTCTGAAAACTCATCAAAACACCATCTAAAAAAGTTTTTTTTTTTTTTGAAAAAAATACACAAGGTAACATACATGTTTTTAAGCGTTTTGGGCCAAAAAAATAAAAAAAGCACCGAACGAATATTTTTAAAAAAAGTAAACAACGCAAACTTTGTAACAGCGCTGTTAACATATGTTTTCTGCTTTTTAACATATGTTACAGCGCTGTTAACATATGTTTCTGCTTTTTAACATATGTTAACATCGCTGTTACAAAGTTTGCGTTGTTTATTTTTTTTAAAAATATTCGTTCGGCGCTTTTTTTATTTTTTTGGCCCAAAACGCTTAAAAACATGTATGTTACCTTGTGTATATTTTTCAAAAAAAAAAAAAAAACTTTTTTAGATGGTTTTTTGACGGGTTTTCAGAGTTTTCTTAACTCGAGTGGGTTTTCAATTTATACTTTCCCTATATATATATATATATATATATATATATATTGTAAGTATCCATGAGAAACCTTAGTTAGATGGTAAACTATAGAAACCCATCCAAGGGTTTATAATTGGCCACATCACCCACATAGATATTAAGCTTTAAGGGTATGATGGTCATTATCCCCAACCATCACATCTCCTTTTTGTTTTTGTCAGATTTGCTTTTTTTTTAAAATTTGAAATTTATAATATCTTTATATCTTTATCTCTCATCAATTTGAAATTTCTTTCATTCTCTCTCTTTAAGTTTATTTATCCAAACTTTCTCTCACTACCTTCTCCTACCCTCTTTCAGATCTTGTTTGAAACCCAAACCCTCCTCGACAACCACCATCAACACCTCCGAATCTTACCACCGTCGCCACCTGATACGTCCCCAACACCACAATCACCACCATTCCCCACTGTGAACCACCGAGGTCACCACCATCTAGAAACCCCTTCAATTTACTGAGAGCAGCCGCCACCACCACAGACCTTTGAACCCATCACCCTAATCATCATCGAGCACCACCGTCGTCTGTCTTTACGTTTGGACTAGATCTGTCCCGATTGGTAGTAGGAGGGTGTTGCCGTCGCCGCGAACCATCGCCTCCTCCCTTTCAGATTCTTTCTCCCAAGCTTTCTCTCTTTGTCCTCCGTTCTCTCTCTACCCTTTTGTATGCGTGAGTGTGTGTATAGGTGAGAGAGATAGAGTGGGTGTGGTTGGTGTCTTGGTGGGGCGGCTTGGCCGGAGCATCGCCGGAGAAGGAGGAGGAGGGATCTCCGATTCTCTTCTCTCTATCTCTTTCCTTCTCTAACTTCAGAATGTGTGTGTATTTGTGGTATGGATGAAACACACAAATGTACGTGACCCTTTTCTATTTTTTATTGAAACCAAAGTGTAAATTTATATAGATATAAATTAATTTTTTCATTTCAAATTTGAAGATTTTTCAATGTCTCTCTCCTGTCCTAAATTTATATAGATATAAATTAATTTTTCATTTTCAAATTTGAAGATTTCAATGTCTCTCTCCTGTCATCTAGTGTACTTCACTATTCAAGTGGATTTGTTTCTTTTATTGAGGAGACGATAGGTTTTGATCGTAACAATTGTGTTTGTTAACACAAGTTCACATTTGGGCCCCGACTAACATGTGTTACTCGTGTTTAGTATGTTAGATGATGAGTTGGTCACACCGGTTAATATCTCATCTATTGTTTTGCAGTTGATAACGAAGACCCCCACTGGTTAACATATGTTAACAAACGAAGTCGAAGGAAGCCGAGAAAAATATGTAGAAAAACTTTTTGATAACGTTTTCTTTTTTGTACTCAATGTATAGAGTTACTAGATTTATTTTGTTAAAGTGGTTAATAGTTTATAATGATACTTTGTAATAGCGTGTGTTAATAGTTTGTGTGCTTTATTTCTCAGTAAACTTATGATGTGACAAACTAACACATGTTACCCTCGTATGCAACATTAACACATTATTTGTACTTGCCCCATTATAATAATATTGGGGGCAACAGATTTAACTTTAGCAGATTAGATAACACATGTTAGCCCTTTATGACCAACTAACACATGTTACCCTCGTATGCAACATTAACACATTATTTGTACTTGCCCCATTATAATAATATTTGGGGCAACAGATTTAACTTTAGAAGATTAGATAACACATGTTAGCCCTTTATGACCAACTAACACATGTTACCCTCGTATGCAACATTAACATATTATTTGTACTTGCCCCATTATAATAATATTGGGGGTAACATATTTAACTTTATCATATTAGATAACACATGTTAGCCCTTTATGACCAACTAACACAAGTTACCCTCGTATGCAACATTAACACATTATTTGTACTTGCCCCATTATAATAATATTGGGGGCAACAGATTTAACTTTAGAAGATTAGATAACACATGTTAGCCCTTTATGACCAACTAACACATGTTACCCTCGTATGCAACATTAACACGTTATTTGTACTTGCCCCATTATAATAATATTGGGGGCAACAGATTTAACTTTAGCAGATTAGATAACACATGTTAGCCCTTTATGACCAACTACTTGATGAGCCGGTCGTCACGGGTCATACAAAACCTAATTAACCTAGGTAGCTAGGGTAAGTAGGGTATCGAATCCAGAGGAGCGTGTGGTTAGTGGATAATATTTTAGTTTATTAAATGGTATTTCTTATGAAGATGCTAGAAACTTATGAAGATTTTGATTGGTTCATTTAAGAATTTGATTTAAAAAGATTTTGTTTATTATATTAATCTTGAATTGAAATTATATGAATAAAAAAAATAATATAGATTGTAAACAATTTAATTAAAAAGATCACACTAGGGTTTCAACAATTGAATACTAGGGATTTCACAAATGGGTAAACAATAGTAATGTGATTGGTGTTAACGGAGTGATTGCTCAATAGGCTTAGGTGTCAAGTTTTATCAATATCGAAGATAGAATAAACTACACTTCATTACCTAGAACATACAATCCTATGTTTGTGTTAAAGCAAGGAACCATGTTCATAACATTAGAAATTGGCACAAGATCAATTAACTAAAATGAGTTCAACATAAGGTTAATCACAATTCAACACAGTTAATTCAAACACACAAGAACACAATCAATAGTTTAAGAACAATACCCAATTGCTAACCCTAGATCTCAAAAGCTTACATTCCTAGTGTGATACAAAAGAACTAGCCAAGCATGGCCATGGAGCTTAAAAAAACACAATGGTCTCTAAACATGCAATAAGTCCAATCCAATACCAAGACAATTAAGCACAACAATTAATTCATACAAATGATGTCACGATTACAAATAGATTTGCAAGGATACAAAAACCTTTAATCATATAATGAGTCTAACCCAATATCCCAACTTAAGTGATAGGATTTATCTCACAAGTCTAAAGATAATGTTGAGGCAAAACTTAATTGACAAGATTCATCTCTATGGTTTAAGCATACAAGAAACATACACAAGGTCCAACCCAACATCAAAAGCTAATTGATGGAATTCATCCCCATGGCTCAAGCACAACATAAACATACACAAAGTTCAACCCAATATCAATGCTTCATTGAGTACAACACTTGTTCCTTACAAATACACAATCAAAACAACATTACAAATCTAGAAACTTACAATCCTTCACCCGGAAGTGAAGGGGAACTTAACCAAACATGGTTGTAGGAGCTTGAATCTCTTCTCAAAATGATGATTTGGATGGATTTGGATTTTTAGTGTAGAGATGAAGTATGAGGGATGACGAGAGATTACTCTCAAGACTTCATTATATAGTCTCCATTGTCAAACTCCTCTTAATGACCATTTAATTTAGTCAAAGTCTTGGTCAATAGTCTTGGTCAAAGTCTTTGGTCAAGGTCTTTGGTCAAAGTCTCTGGTCAAAGTCCCATTAATTTTCCTAAAAATATTGATTTCTTTGACTTTGACTAACAGCGTCCGTCAGCGACAGGCCTTCACCAGTTTCTCCATCTTTCTTCTTCGTTTTCTTTCCTGAATCATCCTAGCTCCAATCCAAAGCTTCGTTTAGCTCCGAAATACACCTTAAACTTTGTTAAACCTGCAAAACGCAAACTTTATCAAAGTAGTGTGTCCAAAACCATAAAATTGCATAAAAATACAATCTTAAACACGAAACAACTAAGATTTTCCCCCGCGTATCACTAACACATGTTACCCTCGTATGCAACATTAACACGTTATTTGTACTTGCCCCATTATAATAATATTGGGGGCAACAGATTTAACTTTAGCAGATTAGATAACACATGTTAGCCCTTTATGACCAACTAACACATGTTACCCTCGTATGCAACATTAACACATTAAATGTAATAACATGTGTTAATGCTGCATAAGAGCTTAACATGTGTTATTTGGTAAGATATGTTAAACTTGTGTTTATTTTGTTAGCCTTTTTTTGTCTTGCTTACCCCCTAGAGTTTTCACATCATAAGTTTACTAAGAAATAAAGCACATAAAATATTAACACACGTTATTACAAAGTATCATTACAAACTATTAACCACTTTAACAAAATAATTCTAGTAACTCTATACATTGAGTACAAAAAAGAAAACATTATCAAAAAGTTTTTCTACATATTTTTTCTCGGCTTCCTTCGACTTCGTTTGTTAACATATGTTAACCAGTGGGGGTCTTCGTTATCAACTGCAAAACAATAGATGAGATATTAACCGGTGTGACCAACTCATTATCTAACATACTAAACACGAGTAACACATGTTAGTCGGGGCCCAAATGTGAACATGTGTTAACTGGGGATAAATGTGTAACGCTTGTTCCATCATGCCCATTTGATGAAATGTTCTTTGTTGTCTAAGGCTTTGTTCCAACAATTTAAGTCTTGGTGTCTCACCTTTTGTGACTCCAGAAGAAGAATGTTTCTCAAACTCACAACAATTTAAGTCTTGGTGTCTCACCTTTCCTCTGATACATATAAACATACATACACACATCTACTTTATTAATTATTAGAGAAAGAGAGAAAGAGAGATATTTAGAGAAAGAAGGAGTAGCAGCCGGAGGGCTCCCGCCGCCGCCGGTGGCGGAGCTCCGGCCGATCAGTTCACAACTGACAACACCATCACAACCTCTCTCCTCTCACACCTACACATACACGCGTACAGAGATCCATAGAGAGAGAGAGAGAGAGAGAGAGAAAGATAATCGACAGAGAGAGAGAGAGAGAGAGAGAGAGAGAGAGAGAGAGCGAGAGAGCGAGCAGAGGAGGGATAGACTGAGATCAAGGGAAAAAAGGGGAAGAAAGGAAGAAGAAGGGTCAGCGGCGGTGGTCCCGAGGAGGAGGTTATGGTGGCTGTGACGGCGGCACTGGTCTAGGGTTCCGGTTTGGGGGGTTTCTAGTGATGATGATGGTGATGTATCATTAAGAGGACAAACGACGGTGACTGGTTTTATTGTTATTGTGATAGATTGGGTCAAGGTTTGCTCATGGAGAAGATGAATAGTGGGTTGAATGGAGTTGGAGAAGATAGAGAGGAGAGAGGGATGATGGTCTTGGGATTATGAATCTGACAAGAAAAGGGAAAAAGAAAGGGTTTTGCATTTCCTATTTTACCCTTGAATGTACTTTTTTACTTTTAATCAACCATTTTATTAAATCAAAAATCAACTTTTTAATATAGGCCATTGATCAACCTAAATGAATGGATGTGATGGAGTTTTCAAGGTTTACTAAATAACTAGAGTTTCCTCTATATCCATTCCCTATATATATATATATATATATATATATATATATATATATATATATAGGGTGAGGTTATGATACAAAAGAGGTGTTTTGTGAGAAAGGTAAGAAGGAATTATGTCCATTAGATGAGATCAATCTAGGGTGGAGATTAAAAGGATGGCAATCTTGTAATTAGTGTGTTTATTATTATTATTAATTAGATGTCTGGGGGCATATTTGTAAAATTGCCAAGCTTTTTAATTAAAAAATAATGAAACCGTCAGAATTTTTCCTTTATTGCGCTTCTAAAGTCAAAAACCTACCAAATTTTGAAACAAACAAATCTCATTATTTATGAATTCCATATAAAGGTTTTTATTTACATCCAAGCATAGGGTTTTTTTTCATTGCTTCTTGATAAGGTGTTTTCTAATTATATGATAACTAATTGTTCAACTTCAGTGTGTTTTATCGTCATGGGTAGGTGATGGTATCATTACAGTGTGTTTTATCATCATGGTTAAGTGATTGTTTATCAAAATGTGTTTTATAATAACAATTTAGTTGGGTTGTTAATAAAGATGTGTTTTATGTTAAGTATTAACGGAATATGAATATAAAACACAACCTATTTTCGCTGTGTTGTCATACATGAACATAAAACAAAGTGTATTCGTATAAAACACCATATAATGATGATGATAAAACACACGGGACTGTAGAAACACAAAGTTGATCTGATTATGATAAAACACACAATATTATTTGAAACGATGGTGATAAAACATACTAGATTGTTAAAACACAAACATGATATGATGGTGATAAAAATTAAAAGGTTTTGAACACAAACTCTTGCAAGGTTATCTCTTTATGAAATCGCTAATTTGCAAATAGGTTTTGAACACATAAAAGTCATCGAAATTATATACTGTTTGTTGTATATTAGGATGATATTTTGAAACACAATTTCCTATAATTGCTCCAATATTGCAGAAAGAATTCATGATATACGTTTGGCAAGAAAAAAAAATATTCGTATTTTTAATACTTAATCCCCTAAAATCACTCATTTATTTAATAAAGATTAAATTTAATAATTTTAATTATTTTAGTATAATTACCTTTGTATCCTTTACCATATGGACACTTGTCATGATGAGAGCCTTTCTTACCATTCTCACAATATTAAGTTTTTGTATAGTAACCCTTACCTATATATATATATATATATATATATATATATATATATATATATATATATATATATAGGATTTGGATCATTTGAGAACCACCATTTAGGGAGAGAACCAAAGAACCAGTGTGAATAGGTGGCATTTTTGTAAATATGAAGGGTGTCTACAAAAACCCTCCATCAAAAAATAAAAATAAAAATAAAAAAAATTATATAACCTAAAAAAATAAAAAAAGTAAAAACACCAAAATGATTATTTTTCATTATTAATTCGAAAAAAATAAAAAAAATAAAAAAAACGGCTGTTGTGACATCGTATGACGTCATCCTGATGCACATGTGCATTTCGCTGTTATAGATACAGAAATACACCGTATGCACATGTGCATTTCACTATTAAATCACACTTTTGAATGAATTGTCAATTACCATACTTAAATGATTATAAAATGGATGCGATACAGATATATAAGGGGTCACAAATTCTATTCAATGGTCATTAAATGAACGCAAAGTGAGATATAAAATACACTCGAACTCGTCAATTGTTTAGTCATGCATATTATAACATAAATTGAAAATAAAACACGTGTATGACAACAAACATGAATAAACTTAAAACACCCCTGTACAAGACCTGTAAAAATAAGAAACGTGTAATGCATGCACATATGCACTTCACTAATATTTGTTATAATTTTTTAATGGTTTAACTTTCGGGCATACATATATGCATGCATCATCCTTCAAATAACAAAGTTTTATACAAATTTGTTTTTATCATACAGCTACATGTAGTCTCTACCGAACGTATTAACTTGATAAAACAAATGATAACAAAAGAAATATCCATATTACTAACCAACTATGTTAACCACCTACATACAAAATTCTAATTATCTCACAACCTCACGTTCACCAACATAACAAAATGTTAAACTAAACATACATTACACAAAATGTTATACAAACTTCTTTGTTTGTTTGACAATTTCCTTAACCCCAAACAAAGTTGACATGGTGTAACGCGTGTGCATATCGAACGCCAATTTGCTTTTTTCGTAACCTACTTTTGAGCTGACTTCGTTGCCACCGTTTTAACACGTTTTGATGTTTTTTTCTTTATTGTACTTGTATCTGCACACACATTTGTCATAAAACACATTATATAATATACATCTGTAATTATGCACATGTGCATACTCAACTATATACGTTAAATATTGTGCAAAACAACATACCATCAGTATTCATCGTCTCAATATGTTTCCGCTTGTCTGACCTCGTTTTAACCTTTCTTTTTAATTCTCTATCTGCAGATAGGATATTTTTTTGTGTTTAACCAATTAACATTTAATATTTTCACAATAAAAAATGCACATATGCACATGTGCATTCTATATAAATGAACTAAATAAAATAATAACAACGTGATTCAACTTCCTAATAAACAACCGTGGCATTACCAGCTTCTGCTTTTGGAAGATAAAACGAATCTCAATTAGCTTATGCTATATAATAAATAAATAACATAACAAATAACAAGTGAATACTAACTACATCAACACTAAATAAATAATGCCAACCTGTTTCAACTTTTTGATTAACAGTTGTGTCATTATCTTCACTTACATCCGATAACTTTTTTTGTTCCTTTCTCCCTTGATTGTAACACAAATCTAACTTTTTTTTACTGTTTTCCCCATCTATTACCTACAAATAATAATGAACGCATAAGAAAATCAATATTTCAATCTGAATGCACATGTGCAAACAACATTACTTTGGTAATTACAACAAAACAATTTCACATGTGCAATATTATGACTTACTTAGTTATAACAATTTGTGATTTAACATTACTTTTAACATTATAAACTACGTTTTGCACTTGTGCATTCACAGTATTAATGCACAAGTGCATTCATAACATACTTCATTCATAACAAAACGATTGCACATGTGCATTAACCTGTTTAGCTTGTCCAAATTACAATGTAAAACACAAATTATCTTCAAATATAATTCATTAAACACAAAACTAAAAAACACACAATAAATCGATGTATAGAACCAAAAGCCACAAATTAAATAACAAATTCCCAATCGACAACCTAAAAATACTGTATCCGTCAAACTACAAAACTGCAAATGCAATCGGCAACACCTTGATTGAATTCTGACCCGTCCAAACTGCTTGTGTTTCCCAAAAAAGTTTATTACATCAAAGATTTAATACTCATCATAATCTGTTTTCAGGACCTAAATATAACTCCAAAACAATAAATACAAAAAACGAATCCGACAAAAAAAACGGTGACGACACAGTGCTCATTATACAATAAAACAAATTTACTTGGCTCTCTGCAATATCATATTCAAGTAAACAAAAAGAAAAAAAAAAGTTAAAAAACTTTCAGAACTCAACAACTATCTAATTCATCTAATACAAATTTCACTAGTCGTATGTTTCAGAAGCACATCATGTATATCTGTCTATCTCGACCCCTATTTTGTCCACCGGATCCTCCATCTTAATCCCCAAGACAACCAATATATCTATAATTTCATCAATATAGTTTAGTTTAGAGACCTAATATTATAAGATGCAAGCGGCTACCTGAATCAATTAGATACTCCTCTTTCACTGTCAATCCTAACCTCCAATCGACACAATCTTTATATAAACATCACGTCATCATCATTGTTATCGTTCACTGTCAATCCTAACCTCCAATCGATACTCCTCTTTCTGCCTCGGTCTCTCAACAACCGTACGTCTCCGAACTCCTTTCCTTCACTCTCAATGCCTCCACAAGGAACCAAAGCTTATCCGTGTCGATGTCAACCGAATTCAAATACAGATGCAATAAATGCACATGTGCATTATGGTAAAACAGATAAAAAAAAGAACAAACATGCCTAAATTAAATGTTATGTAAAATTTGAGTCACTATGCATGTCACATAACAAATACCTTCAACTCTTCTATCAATCCTGAACATCACTCACTAATTGCCTAACAAAATAATGGTTTGTAACCATTGATATCAAGTTATTAACCTAACCCCTTGATTTGTAACATTTTTTTAAACAAATTCAATATTAACTACTTGAATCCAATATAATTTAGATGCAATTCAACGAAATAATGAGTTGAAGTTCAGGACATGTTACTTGATCGATAGAAGCCTGATGCGATTGATCCGACAATGAGGTTTTGAGGTTTTTTAGATCAGTTAATATTCCTTTCAATTCTGACTCCATTATTGGATCTGGTGCTTTCGATTAAGTATTATTCGATTGATCGAGTATAGAATATGATGAGCAAGAGTTTGTGATGTCACTGCAACCGACGGTTATGGTGATGAGCGGTGGAAGACGAGCGGTTATTGTGACTGGCAAGAGAGTACAGGAAGAAGAATAATAATCGGCAGTCGATGGTTATGGTGATGATCGGTGGAAGACGAAGACGACGGTTTGTGAACGGTTATTGAAGGTGTAAACTGATAATACGAATGATAATAATGAAGGTATTATTATTCTCATCTAGTGAATATGCCATATGACAAATGAAAGGGATGAGTTGGGGATTTGTATAGAGATGAATATTTACAATAATGCCCCTTGTTCACATTGGTTCTTTGGTTCTCTCCCTAAAGTTGGTTCTCGTATGATCCCTACCCTATTAAATAGAATAAAATATTACTTCATAATATCAAGCTTTTACCTCATGGGCATTTCAAAATGAAAAAAAGCCATATTTTCAAAATTTCTCCAACGGTAAGATCTACCAGATACATAGTAGTTTTAAACTTTTTTTTGTTTTTAAACTTTAGAATAAAAAAATAAAAAAAAGTATTATTTATTACTTCCATACTTTGTGTAAAAACAAAACAAAGGAAAAGTAACATAACACTTTAAAGAGTCAAAGACACTCTTACTACTTTCTTTACTAACCCACACATACATTCATTCATTCTCTCTTACTACTTTAAAGAACCTTCAAGACACTACAGTTACTACTTACTAACCATGTCCGACCAAACTGCTTCAATAATATTATCTTCACCGGAAAAACATACCCAAGAAATCTCACCACCATCACCATCACAGCTTCCTGAAATGGACACAGAAACCCCTCTTTCTTTACCTCTTATTTTAACAAGCAAAGAGACAACCTTTTCACCACCTCAAACCACTGTACAACACTCAACAGAACAACCAGACAAACCCACAAACAAGATCCCAGAATCCATGGTTTCATTCAAAGAAGAAAGCAACAAGATCAAAGATCTATCAGATATGGAAAAGACATCACTAGCTGAGTTCAAACAAATGGTTCAAGAAGCAACCACTAATAAAGATAATAAAGACTTAAACTTTTTAACAAATTCAGATGAACCCAGTTCAGATATGTCTATTTGGGGGATACCCATGTTAAAAGATGAAAGAACAGATGTGATCTTGCTTAAGTTTTTAAGGGCTAGAGAGTTTAAGGTTAAAGAGTCTTTTGAAATGCTAAAGAACAGTTTTTTATGGAGGAAAGCTTTTAGCATTGATGATTTGGTGAGTGAAGATCTTGGAGATGATCTTGAAAAGGTTGTGTTTATGCATGGTTATGATAAGGAAGGGCATCCAGTTTGTTATAATGTGTATGGTGAGTTTAAAGATAAGGAGCTTTATAATAAGGCATTTGGTGATGAGGAAAAGAGGACAAGGTTTTTGAAATGGAGGGTGCAGTTTCTTGAGAGGAGTATTAGGAAGTTGGATTTTAGGCCTGGTGGGGTTAATACTATTTTTCAGGTTAGTGATTTGAAGAATTCGCCTGGACCGGGGAAGCGCGAGCTTCGGTTGGCTACTAAGCAGGCTTTGCAGCTGTTGCAGGATAATTACCCTGAGTTTGTAGCAAAGCAGGTGAGTTGATGTGTTTTTTTTTGGATGTTAATTTGTTGTGTTTGGTTGATTATTGATCTATGCTTTGCTTGAAACATGAAGATGGTCTTGCCCATTTAGTTAATTGTTGTTTTGGATTGGTAACATGAATCTTTATTTGATAAGATTGGGGCTTTTAATTGGTTATTGATTAATGGTATGCTTGTTTAACATAAGAACATAAAATAATGTCATGCTCTTGGTCTTGGTTTAAAAAAGCGCGCCTGAGGCGCTAGGAAAAACGCTTTTTTTGGCCTGAGGTGCTCAACTAAATGAAGCGCTGTGAGGCTTGCCTGAGGCGAGAGGCGCCAAAAGTCAAAATCGAGGTTTTTTTTTTAAAGATTTTTAAGTGTATTTCGGCTTCAATGTATGTTTAATGAAGTGTTTAAGTGTGTTTTATAATTATGTTATTGTGTTTAGGATTGATTAACAAATAGAATATATAGTATTGGCTTGTATAAATATTTTTTTACTCTTTTTTACCTTGGGCGCCTCACATAAGTGAACAGTGGCACAGGTTTGTAGGGGCGGGGAGGGGCGACCGACCCCCCCGGATTTTCGCGCAGAAGTTCCGATTATATAGTATCCGTATAGAAATTTTTGAAAATATAGGGTTTCGACCCCCCGAAACCAGTGACTTCCGAACCCCCGGTGACTTCCGACCCCCCGAACCTTCGGGTCAAGCTTCGCCACTGTAAGTGAAGCTCTCGCCTCGTGCTTTAAGCCCCGCGCCTCTTTTTTAAACCAAGCTCTTGGTTTTAATAAGTGCGCCTCAAGTGTGACGTAATTGGGGAAACGCCTCACACAGCTCTTGATGTACATGTCGGTCATGATCAGTTTAATTAAGATTTTGTAGGAGGGTGAGACGTAAAATTGACTAAGAAGATGAAGAGATTATGAATGGTTTACTCGTCGAAAAGGATGATAACGATAAGTAAAAGAGATAAGCGACGTGCAACCTTTGGTTGTACATAAAGCAACGCCTTGCGTTACATGAAGCTTTCGCCTAGATATCAGCCTTTGCTTAAATATCGACAAAATACATAGCTTATTGAATACGTGAAGCTCTCGCCTCGCGCTTAAAGCTCCACACCTCGACTTTTTTGACCTAAGCGCCTCGTGCTTTTTTAGACCAAGCACAAATTAGATAATTTCTGTTATTTGTTAGTATATTATTAACTCTAGTTCTTTTGTGGGATTCTATTTGAAGGTGTTCATTAATGTTCCATGGTGGTATCTGGCTTTTTATTCGATGATGAGTCCGTTCATGACTCAAAGAACTAAGAGCAAGTTTGTGTTCGCCAGCCCAGCAAAAACTGCTGAAACCCTTTTCAAGTATGTTCCCTTTTTAAATCTCGCTCGCTGAAATATTATTATGTTGTAAGTTTGTAAATCAAGATATCTTTACTGCTACTTTCGGTTTTGACTTTTGAGTTTAATGGTAAATATTTGTTTAATTTTCACATAGATATGTGGCTCCAGAGCATGTTCCGATTCAGTATGGCGGGCTGAGTGTAGATTATTGTGATTGCAATCCAGATTTTACGATTGATGATCCAGCTGCTGTTGTTACTGTTAAACCGGCCACCAAACAAACTGTGGAGATTATCGTAAATGAGGTAACATTACAAATAGCTTAGGAGCTGAATTCTTAATATATTTTGGATTACAATTTTCGCCTCAGTTGCACTTTATTAAGCTGCCCACCTTGCGTGTGTTCGAGGCGCCTAGGCCTCATCTCATGCGCCTTTGACAACATAGCTTTCCTCATCATGAAATGTGTATCAAATATCATAGAAATTCATTGTTATTCGTCGTTAAATGGTAAATTTATTGCAGAAATGCACGATCGTTTGGGAGCTAAGAGTAGTTGGGTGGGAAGTGACGTACAGCGCAGAATATGTGCCGACTAATGAAGGTAGTTACACCATTAACATACAAAAACCGAAAAAGATGACAGCAATCGACGAGCCAGTTATAAGCCATAGTTTCAAGATCAGCGAGCTCGGTAGATTACTTCTCACTATTGACAACCCAACTCCAAAGAAGAAAATACTGCTCTACAGGTTCAAAGTTGAGCCTCTTTCAGTTTGAAGAACATCTACTATACTTATGATACTTCAGACTTATCATGGTTTGTGTTTGTGTTTGTTTATGTTAGCTAGATTTCGCATTGCGAATCTTTTATTTATTTAGTTCATTTTTTTTGTTTTATTTCCGAGCCGTTTTTGTTCTTGTGGTACTCTATGTTCAGGGGCGGACCTAGCAGCTTGAAGCTAGGTGCCGCGTCCCTTGCTACTCAACTTCGCTCGTGTAGTGGAAATTTTGTTTTTTACGATATTTGGAAAACGTTAATACTAAAATGAAAAAAATGAAAAACGTTACTACTGAAATTAATTTCTAGATCCGCTACTGTATATGTTAGTGGTTTGATATGCAGCAATGTTATAAAGCTGGTAATGACCAGGAAAAACCATTATGATTGTCATCAAAACTGCCAAAAAAAATTGAAAAAAAAAACTAGTATTAATGCAGATGAGCTGTGAGCGTGTTCGTGTTATACGTGGTGAAATGGTAATCAAGAGAATAAGAGCTAAAGAGGAGGAAGATTTACGGAGAACGATATTATTAACCCTCAAAATTAATAGCTACCCTTCTCGTTCATCTACAGGTTATTTAAGTACAGTGAGACATGTTTACAGCAACCCTATATATTATTCTACAGTCACACTTCTAGTCCTATTATTTGTCACCTGATATCGTATGAGTTTGTCGTTCTAAAATAATAATAATAATAATAATAATAATAATAATAATAATAATAATAATATAATTAACAAAAAACAAATAATTTACATTTCTCAAAACAATCATCTAATGTACATGCACAATTAATTCAATCAAATTGAGGTTGATACAATGGAGGATCATCTCCAAGCAAAAGAGACCTTAAAATAGCTTCACATACATCACTATCATACACAAGCAGATGTCCACCATCAGGAACTTCATGGTACTTTATCCATGGCAACCTTGTGGAAACATACCGTTGTAGTTCGACCGGTACAACCTTGTCTTCATAACCTTGCCACATGTGTAGACGGCCTTGACTTTGACCAAACGGGTCGTTCAGAGTCAACGGGTCAAAATCCCATTTCCCAAATGCGACGATGAAATCTTTACGAAGACTATGGAATATCGGTTCATCTTTTAGTTTGCTCTGTTGCAGTTCATGAACAAAGATAACTTTTTTATCGTTTTAACGATGAATCTGAAATCGCGTGTTTTAAAGATAAGTCAAAAGGTTACCTTACTAAGCAGTTGATATCCAGGAGTGTTTTTCAGGACTTCTAAATCTTTATTACTGAAGAATTTCGGGTTCCTATCGAGAACAGAAGATGAAGGGAACATTTTCTGAGTCATCCACCAGTGTAGCAACCCTGGGGTGTGGCGAGCAATCCAGACCGCCCACCTGGACAGGTTTTTCCGGTAATCATCTTGTATGAGCTCATGAGGAAGTGATGGCCACCTGTAATTAATAAATGGAACTACTAGAGCAACTCCTGCTAGCCTGTGTGAAAATCCATCATTTCAATTATTTTTGTCCCAGTTAACAAATTATGTGTGTCAAAATGTATGGCCATGCGGTTTGGATAACGGGTCAAACAGATAAATTTGATACAGACTGCAACGGGTCAAAGACTTTTTGTCCGAAGGTTATAAAACATTTTATCACAATAATTAAGTGTACCACATAATATTACCGAAATTATGTTGTTTTTTATATCAATCACTTTTTTTTCGCATAAGATGATTTTAAGAAGTTTTATGCATTAAACTTGGGCAAAATCACCAATTAGTAACCACGTTTCGAAACTGTTCCATTTAGGTCACTCAAGTTTCATATTGTTCCATTGGTGGGCATTTTTTTCATGACTGGTTAAATTCGGTGACCAAATGAAATAACTGTGAAACTTCGTTACTATTTAATGATTTTTATCCCTTCTTTAAACTAAAGTATAACCGGTTTCTAGTTATTTTTTTTTTTTTTGGAAAAAGAACGGTGAATAGTAACGAAGTTTCATAACTATTTCACTATAGGTCTCTCCACTTATAAAGTTATGAAAAAATTCATAAGAATATTACAATATGAAACTCGATTGGCCTAAACGGAAAAACGATTGAACTTGGTTACTGTGCGCAGGGGCGGATGCAGTGTATACTCAGGGGTACGTTTGTTACCCCTTGTTTTATTTAATAGATCCGCCACTGACTGTGTAAACAACTTTTACCCCAGAAAAGTAGAGTTCGGGTGATTTTTGACCCGTTTGACATGTCAGGCCCATTCTATCTTTTTCTATGTAATCAAAATCGACCCGTTTTATAAGCGAACGTGTCAAAACCGACAACATTAACCATTTGCAATCAGTAAAATGGAAAGAGAAATTATGTTTATACCTGTGGGGTATGTCCTTGACACAACTCCATGTGGGATATGATCCCACTGACACACCAATGAGATAGAACTTAGATCCAAGCTGCAACTGGTCTGCAAGTTCTTGTATATCACTTGCTTCACTCTTTAACGACCGCTTCGGAAATGGGTCACTTTCTCCATATCCAGCTCTATCAAATTGCACTAGGTATATCCCCAATTCATCCATTAACTTCTGCAATTTACAACCAAATTTACAACAGGATAACAGACAAACAGGTAACAAGTTGCGCCGCAACCCCCGTTTGAATAGCAAAACCTATCCTACTGAAAACAAAACCTTGGTCCCTACGGGTCGAGAAATTGTCGTGTACAACCCTCCGCACTGTATCTAGGAACCTAATAGCTTTCAGAGCCAAAGAACCAAAAGTAGCGGAAGGGACGAAAACATCGCCTATCCCGCCACTAACCCACTATCCCCGAGGCCAACAAGAGGGGATACTCCGTGAGGTCCACTCAAACATGTTTCCCACCCGCCCAACCTAACACAAGTACATCCGCTGGACGCAAAGTAGACCTCCCCTCCAGCGGGTCTAAATGGGTATGAATCTTTATACAAGAAATGCTATAAAAACACAAAGATTTATATCTAAAACATTAAAAAAAAAAAGATGAGTTTTTTATGTGTATATATACCTGGGAAGCCATAAAGTTCATCTCTTTATTACTAGCAAAGCCATGAACAATAATAATTCTATAATTTGCTATGTTCTTGGGGACTCCTCTTTCTTTATAAGCTAAATACCTTCCATCACTGAGTTTAATCCTACTTGATGAAGATACATCTGATGATGATATAGGCTCATTAACATCATCTAACACAGATGTTGAATCACACTCAGAAGGTGGTGCAGGTGTGGTGGGCTGATCAGATATCCTCAAACAACAACTCATTCCAAGACAGCCCATCATCAATTCCATAACTTTTTTTAATACCATTGCTAGAAAGATGAAAAAGATTGAAACTTTATAATACCCATATGGCATATATGTCAATATCCATTGAAATAAAGAATTTAAAGAGTAAAGTTCAAGAAAGTCTTCAAGAATTGTGGTTTAAGGGATTACCTTAAGAAAGAGAAGGGATCTTGAATGGGATTGTACTTTGTGCCTTTGTGAAGTGATGTCACCAACCATAGAGTTTGCACACTTTGTTTGACACAATGCAAAGGAAGAAAACACATAGATACATAGATAGATACATACAGTGTCTAAATGCGTATGTGTAAATGTGTAATTATGTAGGGTGATGATGTTTTTTTAAAGGCCAATGACTTTTATGGACCCCCTTTATGACGAATTCAAGATATTTACGGGGTATCCGGTCCTTCGGGTCCACCAATCTAGGGAGGACCTGACCACCCACCCGTCCAAAGGCACGACAGTGAATAATCGATAAAACCTGGTATCTTTCAAGGCTTGAACTTGTGACCATTAGGCCCGAAGTCTGTGGCGGATCTAGAGTGTAAGCAAGGGTAACGTCCGTTACCCCCCGTTACCCCTGAACTTTTATGGCGTAGTGTATTTTTTATTTTTTTTTACGTGTTTTGTATTATGTTATCCGTGAAAATTATGTAACGTTACCCCTAAAATCTTTATCTAGATCCGTCTTATCATTAGGACTCCATACCACTCCAAGAGAAGGTGGGTGGGTGGTGATGATAATGTTATTAATTTGTTATGGTACAGTTTTTGTTGTTTCCTTATTTGCTAAGGTTATAATGCAAAGTTGCAAACAGTCAACAGCCAGCAAATGTTTAGGCATATATTGGTGGCATATTCTTTTGTAGAATTGTGGTTATTTAATTTCCAACTTGATCATCAAAATTATGATTGCTTTTGGAAACAAATGGATTTTTAATATGGTGTGTTGATTATTATTCATATAATTTTGATACCAGAATTATTAGATGGGATTATGGTTGTTTAGTCTAACTTGTACCATAAACATGTGTTTAATGTGTAATAATAACTTGATCGTATTAGGTTGTATTAAAACTAAACATGTCGACTCGTTAATCCATTTGAATAGAAAATAAAAAGCGTATAATGTATAAGCAGAGGGGAAGGTTTCTTTGGGCCAGGGGTGGCCCTGACCCCCTGTTTTTGGTGTAGTAGTGAAAATTTAAGATTTTTGTAGGTAAATTGAGTCTGGGGTGAGTCCGGTCCCCGCCGATTTGCCACTACCGATCGAGAAAATTGAGTCCGGCCCCCGACTCAACTTCCAAGCTCCGCCCCTGTATATAAGTTTAATTTGTCATTCCAATTTTCCATCTATGACATGTTTCAACTTCTATGAATTATTTATAACTTGTTAATCCGTTTAAGGTGTTATAATAATTAGGTCAAACAGGTTCTGTTTAAGTTGTGTGATTTTAGATGTGTTCGAATTAGATTAATAACTTTGAGATGTGTGTGTAATTCACAAGATTTTGATGTCAGTACGCTCATCCCACAGATGGCGCCAATGAAGAAACACCAATATAACAATCTATACTAAGAGCACAAATAAAGAGATATTTCTTATTAATGTTTGCTGGACGATTACAAGGACTCAGATATAGAAAGTTACAACGCTTCAACTATAATCTACTTTCTCAACTATGTCACAATTCTCTAGGGATTTCTCAGCCAAGTGTTGAATGGATCTTTTCCTAAGGGAGAAGGGGTATTTATAGGCCTTCGAAATCCTCTGTGATTGGCTGGATTGAGAATGACAGATGTAGCGTATGATCGTGTGGCACGATCGCTCTCGGCGCTGGCGCCTCTGGATTGGTCCACGTGTCTTGTGTCTGTCCTTTTTCTGTCCTCGTACCTGCAGGCGATCATGGAGCAGGGAATAGTGGCCTGTGATTGGCCACATGTCCCTTTCACTGTCGGATCGTGACTGGCACGTTCCAGGTTGCATGCGCAGCCTTCTAGAAGTCCACGTCAGCTCTGTGTGCTGTCATGTGTGGAGATGTGGGTTGTGCGCATGCGCGGGTACATATCTCTTCACATGTTTAATAACTTAATTGGATTTGGGTTGTATTAAAACTAAAATGTCGATTCTTTAATCCATTTAAATAGAAAATTAGAAATGTATAATCAATAACTGATCCTGTAATTCCATTTATGAAATTTTATATATTTTTTTTTAGAAGATGATTTTCTATGTCGTGACAGAGATCATCACAACCCCTAGAAGGAGATCCCTTAAGCACTCTATAATGGTCAGACTATGTTGTCTTAACCGGGCCCACGCTGACGCGAGAGTGGCCGGCCTGCAAGCGAGTCGAGGTTGCGCATAAGGGGCACTAAGGCTTCCACCCGGAAAATCTCCCGCCACCCGTCACTTGACAGATGTTGCACCTTTCACAAGAGGCAAGCCTCTCTGGAGTAAATGCACGGTAGTAGAAAACCGGTGAGCCATCAGAATCGAACCTGACCCTTCCGAAGAGAGTAGGCGCAACCATCACTTGACAAATATCCAACCATATATGATGAAAATGGGGATTAAACCCTTGATCACATAAATTTTATATTGAGTTAATTGCCAATTTAGTCCCTGAGGTTTGTCACAAATTGCCACTTTCATCCAAATCTTTTTTTTGTTACATCTGTGTCCCTGAGGTTTCATTTCTTTTGCCATTTTCATCCAACCCCCTAACTCCGTTAAAAAAAGTCAGTTAAGTTAGGGTATTTTGGTCATTATACATATTTATGTCTTTTTTTGCCATTTTGATCCAAAACCTAATTTAGGTTTATTTTATTTTTTTAGTTATAATATATATATATATATATATATATATATATATATATATATATACACACCCTTATACATACACTGATACACACACCTTCACCTCCCTCTGCAACCACCCCTCTTCCCCACCCTCTCCAACCACCCTCACCTTCCCTCAATCTTCTAACACAACCGCCACCCGGCCACCGTCTAACACAACCGCAATCCTCTGACACAACCACCATTGTTTAACACAGCCACCACAACCATCTAGCACAACCACCACCATCTAACCTTAGATCGGAGCAAACCCTAACCCCCAAATAAGATCTAACCACTCCAATTTCTTTGAGTCAGAATCGGAATTAATTTCATCAGGTTCAAAAACGGGAGAGGACTAGGAGCAGCATCAGCTACGACAGTATGGATGGGGTTGTGGTCGTTATACTGGACGACAACGGTTATAGAGGTGGGCCTTGGTTGCAGGAAACGATGGTTTGCCGGTGGTTGAGGCGGGGTTTTGGGGCGGCAGTAGGTTTGGATGTAGGGTAGATTTTTTTCTGTCATTGAAGTTTTTTATTATTATTATGATATGCAAGGGAAATGGAAATATGTGTGTATTTAAATTAATATTGTTGCAGCTCCTAGTGTCTCTGTGTGTATATATATATATATAACTAAAAAAATAAAATAAACTTAAATAGGGTATTGGATCAAAATGGCAAAAAAAGAAATAGATATGTAAAATGACCAAAATACCCCTGGCTTAACTGACTTTTTTTAACGGAGTTAGGGGGTTGGATGAAAATGGCAAAAGAAATGAAACCTCAGGGACACAGATGTAACAAAAAAAAGATTTGGATGAAAGTGACAATTTGTGACAAACCTCAAGGACTAAATTGGCAATTAACTCTTTTATATTTGACTTGTTAGAGCATTCACAACCCATCCCCCATTCCGTCCTCCATTCTTAAAATTTAAGAAAATCTCACAAAAACTTATTCCATCCCAGCCCCTTTCCCCATACCCATTTATAAAATTTACAAAAAACCGATGTTGAGCTCCCATATATAGAGTTTTCCACCATTCCCCCATATCATTTAATAATAATAAAAGAGTAAATTCCTTTTTGAGTCCCTGTGTTTTATTGGTTTTAACTACTTGAGTCCAACATTTTGATTTTTAACATTTTGAATACCAGTGTTTTCATTCTATAACCTTTTGAGTCCAATTTTGTAACGCCGTTAACCAAGTCAGTTAACTATTTGTGAAATTGCTAAAATGACCCTAATTATTATTTTTAATAATTAAATAAATTTTATATTCTCTATCCAGATACATCCCTCTTTTACTTATGTGGCCCAACTTAGACCATGTGTAGTGGGGCGTTTTTCCCCTTAAAAACGCCATTTCACGCCACCCTACACCACCCCCCTCAGCGTTTTGCTTGGCGTTTTCGTGCTAGGCGTTTTTAGATACACGCCCAAAGGGGCAAGAGAAAGTAGAGAGAGAGAGAGGGGGGAACAACTTAATGGGAAAAACTCCGGCGATTTATGAGGCGGCAGGTAGTCGGAAAACTCCGGTGAAGTAGAAGTTCAAAACCAGTGTAGGTGTGAGGGAGATGAAAAAAGTAAGAGATGATATAAACTAATTTTTTATGTCTTTTCTGTGGATTAGGTGTGAGTACACTGATGATTTACATTATTTTTTTTTTTACTTTTATATTATTTCTAAAATTGGTTGTAATCATATCACACTTTTTATCATATAAAATGTTTTAATTTTTATTGTCGACTAGAAAATGAAAAAAAAAAAAAAAATACATAATCATTAGAGAGGTATTAGGGGCTTGAACCATTACACTACATTTTTGCATTTTCTTGTAGTGATGACGTGGCTGCCACATGGCGTAAAACGCCCCTAAAAGACTTGAACCATTACACATGGTCTTAGAAAAAAAAAAAAAAAACCCAAATTGCATCTGCCCGACTCTTTCTCTCTACCACCACTATTGCAACCATACACCACTACAACCACCACCTTCCTTTTCTTTCATTTATCATAAACACACACCTTTTTTATGCGTGGGTGTGTGTAACCGATCCAGATCTTGGATGTGAGTCGGAATTGGTTAACAGGCTTACTTCCTACCTAGTTATTCCATTTAGGGCTGCAAACCGTCCTGTTTATGGAAAATAAGATGTTTGGAAGCATCTATGGCGATTTTACTTCCTAGCTAACTATCTCATACCAGAAATCTTCCCAGATCTGAAACCACCATCTTTGAATTTTAGGGTGGGGCTGGTGCAGGTGCGATGTCGTGGTGGTAGGGTTCCGATAGGCGAGTTGAAGGTTGTTAGGGGTGGAGATTGTAGATGAGGAGTTACAGGCAGTCAGGGTTCCGATTGATGGTGGTTTCTGCAGCGTTGAGTTGGGGTGCTGGGAGGTGTAGTGTGGTGGTGGAGGGTGGTTGTGATGTTGGCCGGGGTTTGAAGATGGTGGTGGTACGGTGGTTTCGGTGTTGTGGTACAATGGTTGTTGTGAAGATGAATGATGGTATTAAGTATATTAATAAAATGGGTAAAAGTATTTTTTTTAAGAAATTTATGTATTAAAGAATTGTACCTAAGTGTAAAATGACTGAAATAGCCTTGCACTTAACTGACTTAGTTAACAGCGTTATAAAATTAGACTCAAAAGGTTATAGAATGAAAACACTGGTATTCAGAATGTTAAAAATCAAAATGTTGAATTCAAGTAGTTAAAACCAACAAAACATAGGGACTCAAAAAGGAATTTACTCATAATAAAATAATACAAATGGAAGGTGGAGTGGATTGATGTTGGTTGTAAAGAAATAAAATAATAATAAAAAAAAGCTTATATGAGATATGAATGGAGAATGAGATGTGAGAGAATTTGAAAAAGTGAGAGGCAAATTTAAAAAATTATAATTTTTCTTTAAGTTATATAATTGGGGATGGGTGACAGGCTGTGAATGCTTTTAACAACTTGATTACAAGCATTTACAACATGGTAATCTATTTGAGGTGTTTACATATATAGATTATACGAGTTGGGTAATTTTAAGAGGAATTGGATTTTAATAATATAAACTCTTTAAAATTGGTCGTTGACACCTCATCCGTGAAGATCTCTACCCAACCTGCCCTACGCCACATTCCATGCCACCCACAATGTGTAGCCTAATACTATTTTTCTAGATTAGCATATAGATGTAACCCCTACTGCATATTACTTGTACATCATGTTGTGAAAGTAATGCATTATTTTAAATTCATTAATTGTCAATTGAAGAATTGATATATGTCTCTAAGGCTATGTTTGTCAAGCAGCTTTTAAGAGCTTCAAGCTTTAAAAAAAAAAAAAAAAAAAAAAAAAAAAAAAAAAAAAAAAAAAACTCTTAATCAATAAAATGTATTGTTTGGTTGAAGGAGCTTGAAGCTTTTAGGTTATGAGAAAAAACTATATATTGAAAAGCTACTAATCCTAGCGTTTAAGAAAAACTTTTCCTAACTATAAGCTTTTAATGAGTAAATGACACAAATACTCATTATATCATAAAAAAACAAAAAAAACATGCATACAAACTTTTAGTTAATGCTCATTTTGGTCATTTAATACATTTTATTAAAAGTTTCAGTTATTCTGCGAAACACCAAATATATTTAAAAAGCTACAGTTTTCAGCTACAGCTACTAGCTACCAGCCACTAGCTAGTTTTGCAAAACATATAATAAATGTTATTTGGAGATTGCTTCACGAATCATACTGCTTTTGGTCTTCTTGACCAGTGATGACGTGGGTCCTAAAACGACCACGTCTAAAACCCTTGTCAAGAAAATAAAGCAAAGTAAAAAAGATATTAAGGTTTGTAGAGCTTCCTGGAGCTGAAACGCTAACATAAGGCAGCACGGCTGCCATACGGTAGCTGTGCAGCAGAAAGTGAACAGTAGAAAATGTTGGAAATATAAAAAGGTGCTTCAACTTTTGACTATTGGCATAAAACAAAACATCACACAGCTCCATGCCCACCTAGGAAATAGAAAAAGCTGAATATGCACCAAAAGGGTAAAGTCTCACTGCAGGCAGCTGAAAGAGAGTCAACCATGGCCAGGTATAGTAAGGATGCTACCCTAAGGGAGCTCCTAGGCAGATTTCTGTTGCCTATATAAGGAGACTCTTGGGTTTGCATTCTACACACACTTCTCACTTCTTCCCTTACTCTCATACTCTCTACATTATTAACTCCAAAAGAATACATACTTATTCTCACGCCGGAGTCCAAACGCAGGAGACCCCCTCCTGCGTTAAGGCTAACGGTGTCTGTTACCTTGTGCAGGTCCATTCCCGGAGCCAGAGGATCCCCTAAACCATAACTTAAACCTAATATACCACTAACCCTTTAACCTAAACATCTCGCAACCTAATCCCGGTCATTTTCCTTGTTGTAGCAACAAGTGGCGCCCACCGTGGGGCTGTCGCTACTTTGAACAAAGCTGTTGAAAGTCCTTCAGTCCCATTTGTTCCTAAGTAACCTCTTTTTGTGATGACCGGCGGAGATAACCGCCAAGACGGGGGTCCTCAAGAAACTCCGGCCAGTAGCCACACCTCCGGTGACACTGCTGGCCACGGAACACCTGGAACGGACGGACCATGCGTCGAACCGTCTCTAGGAGATATGCTAAACTATCAAACTCCACCAGCCTCGAGGGCTGCTTATGCATCTCCTAGAGATGACGTGTTATTACCCGTTGAACGGATGGATATCACCCCGGAGGGAGTACGAAGAAACTTCTTGCAACTCCGAGACCTCTTAAACGGTTATGTACGGGAAGAAAGGTCCAGAGGTGTAAAAGTCAGGCTGTCCTATGATGAAGAACCTACAGTTACCCTCTCACCTTCACCTCCGTTGTGGGGAACCACTACCTCCCCTACAACTCAACGTATTGAAACAAGCCCTCACCCTTATTTAAACAGTCAAGGAGGTCTTCTTTCAGGGGAGGGTCCTAGCAGAACCGTATTCTCTCCCGGGGTCCAAGAGTACACAGCAGAACAGGTGATGGAAGCCACACAAGTATCCCTGTCATCCTCAACACCCCTATCCTTTGCAGAAGCTCTAAGGTCCCTACCTTTAGCTAGTAGTGCCGTGGGTGCCTCCTTGGCAGGAGCCGGAGGCTATGTTGGAGGGCTGGCTGCATCTTCAGCGGCGATGTACATCAATTACTCCCAGCCTCAGCCCGCACCTTATATGCCACCATGTTTTCCCACATGGCCGGGGGGATACCCGTGGCAGTATCCACTTCCTCTAAACCAAATACCGGCAACGGCTCTCCCGGGGGGTCAAGGTGGAGGCATACCCCAGCCTCAAATCCAAGCCTCCACAGTCGACACCCGAACCGGGGCTATACCCTCCGAGCCATACCGTCCCAAGTCACTAGAATGCTTCGCCGAACACATAGCACATTTTGACTTTCCTAACAAGATCAAAATGCCGGCCAACGTAAAGACGTACGACGGAACCGAGGATCCTGACGACCATCTGAATGTGTTTTCCGGGGCAGCCACTGTAGAAAAGTGGAATAATGCCGAGTGTTGCCACATGTTTATGCAAACGTTGGTAGGTCCGGCCCGCTTGTGGTTTTGTGGTCTCCCTGCTCGCAGCATCTCATCCTTTGATGACCTACGGAGGAGCTTCACCTCCAACTTTAATCCCTTAAGAAAGTGCACCAAAGACGCTGCCATACTGTACCAAATCCAGCAGGGGGAGCATGAGGACCTCCGAAGCTTCATAGAAAGATACAAGAGAGAAGGTTTGCAGTATAGTGGAGCCACCGAAAAGATTCGAGTCTCGGGATTCATGGGGGCCATCCGCCCTAAAAAGTTATTAAGAAGGTTTCATGAAGACGTTCCTCAAACCATGGAAGAAGCTTTCGAGAGAGCCGAAGCCTTCCTTAGGGGAGAGGAGGCTCTCACTCGGCAGGATAACAGAAAACGGGACCGTGGAAGTTGGAGAGACAGCTCAACAAGCTCCCGGAGAACCAATTTCCAACCCTACAACGAGAGGCGGTCTGGTAGGCCTTTCGAACCAAGAAAGAATGAGGAAAGGCGACGGTCTCCCAGGCCTGGAAGGCATCAAGAGAAAGAAAGGCACGTGTTCACCGTCCTAACCAAGACCCCTCAAGAGATACTCTCCACCGAAGAAGTCAAATACACGTTCCGACCTCCCCGACCTCTATCTAAACCGGCTAGCAAGAGGGATACCAGCAAGCTTTGTGCTTTCCACAACGACACTGGACACCACACGAATGATTGCTATCAACTGAAAAAGAGAATAGAAGAGGCAGTTAAGTCCGGGGAATTGGCCCACCTGATTAAGGACATCAAGGGAAGGAAAGATGAGGGGAGGAAGGACAAGGAGGTCAACATGGTAAGGCACGAGGGACCCCAGCAGATCAAGAAAGCTCGAACCGAACCCTGGAACAAGCAGTACATCTGCCTCCCTCCAGCACCTGACGAGTTGATCATCACCCCTGTAATTGTGGAAGCAGAACTGGATGGCTTCCCTATAGACAGGGTATACATGGACTGCGGTGCCTCATCTGAAGTTATGTACGAGAGATGCTTTGAATCCCTGAGCCCAGAGATCAAGTCCAAGCTCAAACCGTCCGACGCCTCCTTGGTGGGTTTCTCAGGGGAACGGGTACACCCCTTAGGGAAGCTCACACTTAGCGTCTGTTTCCGGGACGGAGACTTGTCAAGGACAGAGGAGCTGACCTTCTCTGTTATCAGGTACCTTTCAAGTAACATCGTCATCTTTTCACTGTCAAGGACAGAAGAGTTGACTTTCTTTGTTATCAGGTACCCTTCCAGCTATAACGTCCTAATTGGGAGGATGGGCATTGTGACCTTCGGAGCAGTGGTTTCGACAACACATGGTCTCATGAAGCTCCCAACACCCAATGGGATTGCAACTCTGAAACCGACGGAGGAAGCTCTCCTAATAGCTTCCGTGGAAGAAATGCAAGCTCCCAGAAAGATGAAAGCACCAACCAGTGATCCCGTCCGGGACGTTAGCATAAACCCTGCCTATCCGGAGCAGGCTGTAAAAGTGAACAACCTGCTCCCTGATGAGGTTATGTTTGAACTAATTAATCTTTTGCAGGACAGCAGAGACGTATTTGCTTGGTGTCCCGGGGACATGACTGGGGTTCCCAGAAGGCTGGCAGAACACTCCCTCAACATAGCTCCCTCTTACAAGCCTGGCGTCCAGAAGAAAAGGAGCCTGGCACCTGCCCGGAGCCAGGCTGCCTGCCAAGAGGTCGAAAAATTAGTAGAAGCAGGGATTTTAAGGGAGGTACAGTACCACTCGTGGGTGGCTAATCCAGTCATGGTAGCTAAACAAGATGGTTCCTGGAGGATGTGTGTGGATTTCAAGGATCTAAACAAAGCCTGTCCCAAAGACTGCTACCCGCTGCCCGAAATCGATTGGAAAGTAGACTCTCTCACCGGTTTCCAATACAAGTGCTTCCTGGACGCCTATAAGGGGTACCACCAGATCCAAATGAAGCAGGAAGATGAAGAGAAGACTGCCTTCCACACTGATAAGGGGATCTTTTGCTACCGAAAGATGCCCTTTGGCTTGAAGAATGCAGGGGCAACCTATCAAAGGCTGGTGGATCAGGCCTTCTCAAAACAGATTGGGAGAAATATGGAAGCCTATGTAGACGACTTGGTCATTAAAAGCGAGTCTGGGAAGGCAATGATCGAAGACATCCGAGAAACATTCGACAACCTCAGGGCCATAAACATGAAGCTTAATCCCGTAAAATGCTCCTTTGGGTTTGAGGAAGGAAAATTCCTTGGCCACATAGTTGGGAAGCAAAGCATCAAGGCAAACCCAAGCAAGATCCAAGCTGTCCTCGAAATGAAGTCGCCCTCCACGAAGAAGGAAGTGCAGAGCCTCAACGGTAAGATTGCTGCCTTAAAACGTTTCCTACCTAAGTCCGCGGAAAAATCCTTACCTTTCTTTAAAACGCTCAAAAATTGTATTGACAAGAAGGATTTCCGTTGGACCAAGGAGGCAGAGGCTGCCTTCCTGGAGCTCAAGAAACACATAGCTTCCCTGCCTGAGATGGCAGCTCCTAAAAAGGGGGAAGTCATAACAGTTTATTTGTCTGCAGGATCTGAAGCAGTAAGCTCAGTCCTCCTTGTTGATAGGGGAAAAGAGCAGATACCTGTTTACTTTGTCAGCCGAGCCCTCAAAGACGCTGAAATCAATTATGCTCCCATGGAGAAGCTTGTGTTGGCACTAGTGCACACCGCCAAAAGGCTAAGGCGGTATTTCCAAGCTCACCCAATGAAGGTGATCACTGATCAACCCCTACGATCCATCCTCGAAAAGCCGGAAGATTCGGGGAGGATGGCAAAATGGGCTGTCGGCCTTGGGGAACACAAGATAGAGTATGTGCCAAGAAGGGCTTACAAAGGGCAGGTATTCGCCGATTTTTTAACCGAGCTACCCATCCTGCAGACAGAAGAGGAGATGAATGAGGTTGAGGAAGAGCAGCCTAACCTTCAGGGGAAGTGGTGCCTTTTCACTGATGGAGCCTCAAGTGTAGAGGGTTCCGGGGCTGGTCTCGTCATTAAAGACCCTCACGGAACTGAATACACTTATGCCCTCCGTCTGGACTTCCCCTGCACCAATAATGTTGCTGAATATGAAGCCCTGCTGGCCGGCTTGAGATTGGCAAGAAGCATGAATGTTCAAGAACTAACGGTATTTGTTGACTCGAACCTGGTAGTCAAACAAGTGAATGGGGGGTACACCGCTAAAGAACCTTCGATGATCAAGTACAAGGATAAGGTCAAAGAACTGATTTAACAGTTCAAGACCTTTACACTAGAGCAAGTATCGAGAACTAAGAACAAGCAGGCAGATGCCCTAAGCAAGCTGGCCTCCCTAACGTTTGCTCACTTAACGAAGAAAGTTCTGGTCGAAGTACTTAAAGAACCCTCCATCAACGACAAAGAAGTCCAAGATATAGTCACCGAAACGGAATCCACATGGATGACCCCAATAGTGTCCTACCTTCAAGAAGGAAAGCTGCCAGATAACGAACAAGAAGCAAAACTGCTGGTCATCAAGTCAAGGCAATACACGATCGAGGAGGGCAAGCTTTACAAGAAAGGATACTTGGCACCCCTGCTCAGGTGTGTTGGGCCCAATCAGAGTGATTACCTCATCAGGGAGGTACACGAAGGGATATGTGGAATGCATGCCGGGCCTCGCTCCGTGGTATCTAAGCTCATGAACCTCGGATATTATTGGCCAACCATGCATAAGGATGCCTTCGAGACAATCAGAAGATGTGAAGCCTGTCAACTGCAAACGCCGGTGAAGACCAGCCCTAAACATGATCTTGTGCCCATCATTTCTGCCTGGCCCTTCTACAAGTGGGGGATGGACATAGTGGGACCCTTCCCACTGGCTCCTGGAAGACTAAAGTTCCTCTTAGTAGCAGTTGATTATTTCACTAAGTGGCCGGAAGTTAAACCACTAGCCACCATCTCGGGGAAACATGTGATGAATTTCGTATGGGAGCAGATAATCTGCAGATATGGCCTACCAGGAGAGATCGTAACCGACAACGGGAAGCAGTTTGCCAACAAGCCGTTCAGCAGCTGGTGCGTCGAGCTGGGCATCAAACAGGTTTTCAGCTCAGTAACTTACCCCCAGTCCAACGGACAAGTTGAACGTATGAACAGGAGCATTGTGGAAGGCATAAAAGCAAGGCTGGGGAGGTACGGCAAGAAATGGGTGGACGAGCTCCCAAGTGTTCTCTGGGCTATCCGAACCTTGGAGAAGACAAGTCACCAGAAAACACCCTACAGCCTAGTCTTTGGAAGCGAGGCCGTCATACCAGCTGAAATTGGGGTAAGCTCAGGAAGGAGCACAAGGCGAGGTGCACAGTACAACGAAAAGGAGGTCTTACTCAACCTGGACCTCCTGGAGGAGTCAAGAGATCAAGCCTCCATCAGAGAAGCTAGATACAAGAAAAAGCTCGAAGCCTACTACAATACAAGGGTTAGAAAGGAAGTCTTCAAACCAGGGGACCTCGTGTTAAGGTGTAATGAGGCCAGTAGACAGCAGAGCGTAGGGAAGCTAGGTCCCCGATGGGAGGGTCCCTACGTCGTCAAGGAAGCCCACAAAGGAGGATCCTACAAGCTAGCTGACCCAAACGGCAACATGGTCCCGAGGCACTGGAGTGATAAGCATTTGAAACGATTCTATGTTTAAATGGTTGTAATGCTACGATGTAACCCACATGAAACAGCTAATGAATGAATGAACTTTCTTTTAAAAATCATAGTTCACTTGTCACTTATCTTATCAAAGGGTGAGCCCCTCCTAACCAGGCTCCATGGGATCCGGCGCTATACCTACCCATGAAACGGGGATGAGCTCCTAGGCCACAACTGCTCAACAGGTAAAGAGGGTAATAACCTCCCTGTATACAGGGTGAGTTCCTAATACAATCCACAACTCCATGGGACAAGTCCTTTAGTAGGAATACCTAAACCCATGTAAGAGGGTGAGCTCCTCACACCAAGACATCTCGAACATGTTCATAACAGGTTACAAGTAAACCGCTAGGCTAAACATTGCCCCGGTTCTTCAACTTAAAAAACCTGGGATTAAAACGAACATTTTATAACCTTGAAGGAAGGTTGAAAAAAAAAGCCGATAGGATAAGCATTGCATCGGTTCTTTGGCTCAGTAGCCTGGGATGGGTGACTGCAGCATCCACCTCATGGCAAAAGGTTAAAGACATTGCAAACACTATAAACGACAAGCACAAATATTCAATACAACCAGGAATTAAATACTAAAAGCATCACCCCTAAAGGGGGAGCACTTCCATTCACATAAAAAGCCCGTAGGCCCAAAACATAAAAGAGTTTTTCACTACGTCAGCTTCCTAGAACATAACATAGAAAGATTAAAACATGATGAAGTCACGGAGTAATAGAGTCTTCGGTCTCGTCCGCAGCATCATCTTCACCAGTGAAGGACAGAACTCGGTTCCCGACATCTTCATAAAGGTCCTCAGTGTCAAGGCCTGCAAACGGATCATCCTCACCAGCAGGAGGGACGAGGTCAATCTTCAAAGCTTGAATAGGGGAGGGGTTTTCAAATACCTGCTCCAAACAAGAAACATCAGACATACCAGCAGGTTTTAAACGCTTCGAGCTACCCTCCCCACCATCAGCACCCTCCAACATGATCCGAAGGGGCCTCTTAGACACATAGGCATTAAAGACTTCGTCGGCAACCTCCTTCTTCAAACCTTCAGGCTCCAGTCCTTGCAGGGAGGAGATAGGCTGATGGGAAGCCTTGGCAATGTTTGCAATGTAAGGATAGGTGGAGACCTCCATCGCCTTCACTGCACTCACAAATTCATCACCCGAAGAAGGCTTAAAGGCAGGAAGCTCCTCGATCTTCTGACCCTCAGCGGCTGCTTTAAAACCAGCTTGTATCCCCCCATGACGTCCGAAAGCGATAGCTTTGGCATAAATGTCAGCCAATGGAGCATTAAACTCCTGGGAATGAAGCAAGTTAGTCACAAAACGGGGAACTCCCCTAGAAACCAGCCAATCCCTCTCCTCGGTTAGACGATCCACCTGAGCCCTCAACTCCACACCAACCTTCTCCACACCAGCCAGTTCTTGCCTAACAGCCTCCCTGGCCTTAGCAAGACCCTCCCTTTCTTCAGCTACCTTCACCTTCTCATCATTCAGACCCCGAAACATCTTATCAAACTTCTCTTTCTCCAAACCAAGCTGAGTCCTGGCCACCGCCAACTCATGAACCAAATCCTTCTCCCGAGCAACATACTTAGCCAACTCCTCCTTCACCTTTTGCAACTCCCCCTCATGCTTCGCATAGGCTCCCTCCACTTGCTCACTCCGAACCAACAAACTACCCCACCTAGCCATACCATCAGGAAACAATGATAGGAACTGCCCAAAATGGAAATACATCTTCTTCATCAAGTCCTTGTCCGTCCACTCCCGGTGCATAGCCCTTTCGGCATCAGGAACACAGTGGTCAATCAAATCTCTGCAGACAGAGGGCCTCTTCAACAGGTCAGAACTTTTGATGTCCCACTTTGGAACATACACCTCTTCATTTTGGCCCTGTGGGACAGGAGCATCAGCACTAGCACCCGCAACCGACCTTGAACTCTCCCCTCCTTCGGCTCCCGACAGCAACAACTTCTGGTCCCCACTCTTGACTATCACATCCTTAGGTTTTTTAAACACAACATCATCCTTTTTAGGAGAAGACAAAGTTAACTTACCCTTCCCGGTGGCAGGCACACCTCCCATAGCAGATGCAATCAGTGATGAATCTTCATCCTCCTCAATAACAAGAGGGATGGCAGGAACGTTCCCTGGCCCGGTGGAAACACCTTGAAGTCGCTTGCTGGAGCGACGAAGACTGATGGACCTCTTCACTGATGGCTCCGCAACAGCAGACGGAGAAGAGGTAATGCTGGTATATTCCCCCTGGAAACGGACACGTTCGGTCCTAACCACCACATTCTTCCCCTCAGCAGAGGCCCGAACCTTGAACTTAACATCGGCAATATCATCCAAGGCAAGGAAGTCAAGAGTACTCATTTCTGCAAAAAAGGAAAACAAAGAATTAGACATAACAGAGGAACAAAAAAGGGGACAAAAAGAAAATAAACCTCAACAACACATACCCTCCCCACCGTGATAAATCACGGGTTCTGTCTCCGGATCATCCCAGTTAACACTAAGACCCATCATAACCAGAAAATCTTCAGGAAAAGTACGGAGACGGGTAGGGCAGGTTCGAAGCTTCTCCAACAACTCCTGATCAAGGGTGTCAGATTCAGGCTCTTTTTCATTAAGAGGAGTATCAGGAGACCTCCTTGGAGCAGTGAATGGAAGGAAATCAAAGTTCAGGAAGAAAAATTTATCCTTCCAAGTAGACACAAGGCCAATGACACTGGAAATTAGGGCTGGTTCACATTGAGTCTTCTCAATGGTAAACCAATTCCCATTTTTGGCTAACCTAAAAAACCGACGGTACATGGGCAAAGAAGGCTCATGGCCAAGACAACGACACACTAGGGCAAAGAAGGCTCATGGCCAAGACAACGACACACTACTTCAAAATGGATGATACGGGCTACACCGGACGGACACAATTGATCAAGACCCAGTTGGTGATACTCCAAAACATTTAAGAAAAACCTAGAAAAAGGGTATCGAAGATTACCCTGATCAAACTGACGAGTATACACGGCTAGTTTACCGGAAGGAACAGAGGTCACCGGAGTCTTACCCTTCGGAACGGAGGGTTCAAAAGACAACGGTACACCAATTTCCGAACAAAACTGTTCAGCATCAGACTTAGATAAACGGGTAAATTGAGAAAGAAGATCACTTTTAGCCATAACGACCAAAAACAAGAGTGCACAAGGAAAGGAGGCACTTACCGGTTTTATAGGAGAAATAAGGACGACGGCGAGAGTGGAGATCGTGAGAAAGAGAAGGTGGTTTTACCAAAAAGGGAATGAAATGAGGGATTAAGGGGTTTTCCCCCTTTTAAAGTCCAAAAAATTTGAAAATAAATAACCTACAAACGGTTACCAAGGCAAAAATCATCCATCTACCCCATAGGATGACGTCAGCCTGCATGGCCCATCAAATCAGCAGCCGAAGCAGCAGCTGATGGGACATTGGTCTGCCCCCAAAAAAAAGTAATGATGGCAAGCAGTATTTAATTACAAAATTAAATGAAGGGACAAGAGTTAGAATAAAATATTAGCAAGGACATGACACAATTTTTACAGCTCCCATAAGGGAGCTTGGGATCCGTTAAACTCCTCGGCACTCAGGTCCGTTTCACCAACGCTGCTACCGAGGAACGACACAATTTACAAGTCACAAGCACTTATAACTTCTTTACAAATGCTTATGACTGGGGGGCTGATGACGTGGGTCCTAAAACGACCACGTCTAAAACCCTTGTCAAGAAAATAAAGCAAAGTAAAAAAGATATTAAGGTTTGTAGAGCTTCCTGGAGCTGAAACGCTAACATAAGGCAGCACGGCTGCCATACGGTAGCTGTGCAGCAGAAAGTGAACAGTAGAAAATGTTGGAAATATAAAAAGGTGCTTCAGCTTTTGACTATTGGCATAAAACAAAACATCACACAGCTCCATGCCCACCTAGGAAATAGAAAAAGCTGAATATGCACCAAAAGGGTAAAGTCTCACTGCAGGCAGCTGAAAGAGAGTCAACCATGGCCAGGTATAGTAAGGATGCTACCCTAAGGGAGCTCCTGGGCAGATTTCTGTTGCCTATATAAGGAGACCCTTGGGTTTGCATTCTACACACACTTCTCACTTCTTCCCTTACTCTCATACTCTCTACATTATTAACTTCAAAAGAATACATACTTATTCTCACGCCGGAGTCCAAACGCAGGAGACCCCCTCCTGCGTTAAGGCTAACGGTGTCTGTTACCTTGTGCAGGTCCATTCCCGGAGCCAGAGGATCCCCTAAACCATAACTTAAACCTAATATACCACTAACCCTTTAACCTAAACATCTCGCAACCTAATCCCGGTCATTTTCCTTGTTGTAGCAACAACCAGGGACGGCACACACTTTCCCACTTCTCCTCATCTCATAGAGACGACCATCCTCTCCTATGGATGAGGATGGTCGTTGTCACAACCACAACTGACAACCCCACTCTCTTCTTGCCATACGTGCAGACTATAGCGTACGTTGTACTCACTCCCTCACTTCCATCTAAGGGTCCATTGAGTGAATAAACGTGCATTGTTGATACTCTAATTGTTGATACTCTAAAGAAATGGTTTTGTAATGTGATTTAAATATATGTAGATGTACAAATAACAAATGACAATTTACGAATGAGTATTATAAACATAAGTTATAACACACTAGGGATAAATTTGTAACAAGATTTATATATCATTGGTAGTTTATGGTTTTTATTTTTAAAGCTTTGCATTTTTGTTTTTGTTTATCAAGCAGGGTTTTATTACATTAACTAGTGGGTTTACACGCGCGTTGCAGCGAGATCCACAAATGGGTTGCAATACGACATGATGATACTTAGGTTTTTTACCGCAAGTTAAGCAAAAAGAATAGAAATGTACACACTATGTTTTAACAAGTATTCGTAGAAAGAGAACATGGAATTTCTCCTATCAAAGCAGATCAATAAAAGACTATACAAACCTTAAATTTTCTAAACAAACAAGCAATCATTTAATCAATACCTAATGAACGACACATATATCATATCATCAATCTATCATAAAATGCCTAAAAATTAATCAACTAATAAAAGCTATAGAGCCTAATTTCACGTAATTATCATGATTAAAATTGAAAACAAAAATAATCGCGTTGAATGATATAAAAAAGGTGCTCTGGTTAGCTTGACTTTAACTCTAGGAAGACTTCAGTCACTATATTTTAAAGTTTTAAAACTCATACAAGTTTAGTTAAAGATAATATTATTCATTGTAGTAACATAAATTATTATCTTTCATCGCCATTATATGAAATTTGTTCAAAAATATTGTTATCCCGTGTGTTTATTTAGTTTGGGTGAGTTCCATTTTCATATAAAAGTTGATTATCTTCTAGAGGCATTTAAGGAAGAAAAGTGGTAAAATTTAAAAAATTGTAAATAAATCTTTGGTATGTCATCTTACAGGGCCGTCTCCGAAAATGTCAAAAAAAAAATTGGGCCTTGGGCGAAAAAGAATTTGGGCCCAAAATTTTGTAAAGATGAATGAATTATAAAAAAAAACTGAGTATAGTGCTAGAGCCAAGGATTGAACTTGAGACCTCTACATTAAATTAACATGGTTTTTCCAACTCCACTAATAAGACTTTAATGTATAAAACACAAATATATATCCTAAATATAGAATTTAATATATATACGCATATTTTAAAAAAACGTTCGGGCCCATTTAAGGGTCGGGCCCGGAGCCGGTGACCACCCGGCTCACCCTCATAGCCGCCTCTGTCATCTTAACTATGGACTATTTAAACATATTTGCCTATACCTCCTCCTTTATAATGTAGTATAGATAAATAACAAATAAACTTATATGTATTCATTTTCTTACGTGTGCAACAATATATGAATAATTGAATGTAGTTTATAATTGGTAAAAATATGATAGCTAAGAATATTTGTAATATAAAAATAAAAACTAAAAACAGTAGTAAAATCAAAGATTCCAAAGTCCAAAGAAAAGATAAACAAATGGCATATTCTGCATTAAATATACGCTTGGCATAGTCATATTGTTGCATTACAACAAAAAGAACTGCTAAGAAAATTAAATAAATTATAAATATGTCAAAATTATATATAGTTATTTAGAGAGTCCGGGGGCCTTCGTTGCGCGAACACCGCCGCCACCCTATATATGCAGGTAGGCGAGAGGCTTGGGTTATCGGCTACACAAACCCACGGTGAACTTTGAGAAAGTGACAATTGTAACGGTCAATTAGACTGTTAAATAAGAAAAAGATCATTTCATCTCCGTCGTACCAGGTACCACCATCACCTCCACCTGTCCACCTCCATCTTCTCCTCCAGCAACCACTTGTAAATGGTAAATTGAGGTCCCTCTCTTGCATTTCACAACGTTTCAACGATTGCAAAACAAATACACCACAATTGATCAACGAAACATGAACACATCTTCAAATTGCAAAAGAAAACGCTCAAAATAAACTAAGAGATGAACTCACGTATTACTACTCTGAGGACATGGTCGATGATAGGAGTTCGTGGAGGCACAAGATTAAGCTTAAGGATTATTAGGGAGGGTTGGGTTGTATCATAGCGTGGTTCTAGGAGCTTAGACTTTTTCTTACACTGTTAGGAGGTAGGTATGGGTGACTTGTTTTTTTGGGTGTTTATGGATTATGTTGTGTTTTGATGACATATATACCTTTGTTTTACTACGTGACGCTTTTAATGTTTCTATACATTCAGTAGCTCTTTATTAGTGTTGTTTGCTTGTTGATTGTGTCTTGTCGAGCCGGGGGTCTCTCTGGAAGCATCCTCTCTATCCGCAAGGATAGAGGTAAGGTTTGCCTACATCCCACCCTCCCCAGACCATACTCTTAGTTTTGCTAATTGTGGGATTTTGATGTCGTGTGGATTAAGTCTTTTAAACGTCATTTTCTTAAAACTAACACTTTCCCGAAGAAAGTGTCAAGACTCGATGAAAAAGGGTAATTAAGTTGAGACCTTTAAACTAAGACACTTATCGAAGTTTTAAATTAATAAAAGTAAAACGATATCTGCTGATTATTCTAAACCCACGCGATAGGCAAGTGGACCTATCGAGCGTAGTATAGACTATAGCAAGTACCGAGTATCGAACCCTAAGATACGACTTCCCCAACTCAGCCCTAAGTTGCTTTTAACAAAAGAAAAGATAAAATAAAGAAAGAGAGAATGAGAAAAACCAAAGTAGAAATCAATACCAAAAAGAAGTGATGCTTCGGGATCTAACTATCCTTGGGACGAATTAATAGTAGTTACTTAGTTAAGTGGTGGGTACAAGTTGCGCACTTATGCATAACGTGGAATTGCAACAGCATTCTCCAGAGGTGACTATTTTCGCAAAACGAGTTGTGTTCTTGTTATTAAGTGATGGTCTCCCAAACCGGTAAGCTCACCTCTCAACAATGAGTGACGGACTACTCAAGACCGTGTATACCCAACCCCGAAGAATCCACCTCCCAGTGTTGCAATAAAGACATCTCTTCACTTAAAACTTTTGTGAACAACTTGCCGGTGGCCGGAGCATGACCAAACAAGCTGCCACTTGATATCATAGAAGAGTCGTGACTAACCAGAACACGTGCATCTCCTACTTGAGTTAATTTGTGACACCCGGCAAACTCAGGTTAGTAACATTGACTAAACTAGTAAGTCTACCTTAGCGAGTCATGCATATTACGTACTTAACTGGGTCAGTCGAGTCGTTACGATGATTCTGGGAATCATCGGGAGTCGTTACGATGATCCGCGGGATCATCGGGAGTTGGTCCATAACCATGTGTACAAGGATTGGTGATTCGTGGAATCACCGGGTTTAACGCACACACGCAAGTCTTGAGTCCTGGGAATTGGTGAACGGATGTAAACGTGTTAGTTATCGTGCATTATGTGTTTGTAATCATTATGTGACTTGTCGGTATGTGAATACGTGTTTATATATGTTAAAATAGTGTTTAACGCACCAAAAACCCAACCCGGAACACTATAGGCGATTAGGAACCAGAGGAGCTCCTAATCGCCAGTATATAGGCGATTAGGACTCCTAATCGCCTAATCAGCACCTCTACTCGCCTGATCTGCTATGCACGAGTCAAAACACCTATATATACAACCCTTGACTCCCCAAACACCCTTAGTGCAACCCTAACAGATCCTAAGCCTCCAACACACCTCAAAACACTTCTGGAACTTGTTTTGCTTCAAAACTCACCATTTCCAAGCTAACACACCTTTCTTTGATAAAATCCAAGGTGTGTTCTTCATCCCAAACCTTTGTAATGTTATTGTTTTGGTTTCCCAAAAGTCCAGACTTTGTTTTGCTAAGTATGTGTCTTTAAAAACCTTTGAAATGAGTTCTAAAACAAGTCTACACCATAATACTTGATATATGTGAAGTATTTATGCATATGATGATTTGTGGTGATTATAACATGAATGTTTCTATGAAATTGATGTACTTTTGATGTGTAGGAGTTATTAGGATGATTATCTAAGGGTTTGAGCTATTGTTATAGTGTTTTGATGAATGTGTGCATTTTGACCCATTTGGGTGATTCTTGAAGAATTAGGATGTTATGATATGATTCATTGCTTGTTTGTTGTTAGGAATCACACTAGAATGATATTATAACATAGAGATGATGAATTGCAAGTTGTAGGAGGTGTAATATGGTCTTTACCATTTAAGAAAAGATTTCATAGTTAATAAAGCCTAGTACTTTGCCATTTTTGGAAATAATCGCACCGAGGCCGTTAGAGCAGAGATAAATTGGGGGTTTTTGCTTGGAATGGGTTGGTAAATGGTTTAGGTTTGATATTGGGTGTTTTTACATGTTTCGGATCTGATTTGGAGGGTTTAACGCGCGAAAATGCGCGACAGCAGCACAAGGGGCGAATAGGGCTCTAATCGCCTGATACATCAGGCGATTACAGCCTAATCGCCTGATGTATAAGGCGATTAGCCCCCCACTCGCCAGTTGACTTTCCCTACTCACCAGTTGACTTTTCCTAATTGCATGTTAGTTTCCTAATCGCGTGTACTGCTGTCGTAAGCGTATTTTGACATCCCGGAACATGATTTGACACCTAGGAACATGATAGGAACCCCGAGATACACCCAATGACTTAGTAACATGTGTTCGGACTTGTTTATGCGTTAATTGAACATTATGCTAGACTAGGTGAACTCTTGCGCGTATTAAGTGTTTAATTGCATATGTTGCATGATGTCTTGTATTTGTCTAGCACGTGAGATGTCGGGTCACCAATGGGATGTCGGGTCTTGTCTGGTATGGTCGGTTTAACAGTCAAAGGTGTTTTCAAACGTTTATGGTTATGGTCTGGACATTTGGGGACTAGTTAACCTGCGGGTTATTGGTCCGGATACTTATACACATCTTATGATAGGTCGCCGCTATTTGGGGCTATCATAGCATAATTACTTAACTGTTTTCAAGTAGCGCAATCTAAGGTGAGTGTCACAGCCCCACTTTTACCGTTTTGCTTTCGGGGGAGAAACATGCTACTTGCTTACTTATTAAAGGTCATGTTATACTATGGTTACTTCATATTACTATACGCTTTTACGGAAAGTCCCAGGGGGGAACCATGAACATGATTTGACATCCCGGAACATGATTTGACACCTAGGAACATGATATGAACCCCGGGATACACCCAGTGACTTATTAACACGTGTTCGGACTTGTTTATGCGTTAATTGAACATTATGCTAGACTAGGTGAACTCTTGCGCGTATTAAGTGTTTAATTGCATATGTTGCATGATGTCTTGTATTTGTCTAGCACGTGAGATGTCGGGTCACCAATGGGATGTCGGGTCTTGTCTGGTACAGTCGGTTTAACAGTCAAAGGTGTTTTCAAACGTTTATGGTTATGGTCTGGATATTCGGGGACTAGTTAACCTGCGGGTTATTGGTCCGGATACTTATACACATCTTATGATAGGTCGCCGCTATTTGGGGCTATCATAGCATAATTACTTAACTGTTTTCAAGTAACGCAATCTAAGGTGAGTGTCACAGCCCCACTTTTACCGTTTTGCTTTCGGGGGAGAAACATGCTACTTGCTTACTTATTAAAGGTCATGTTATACTATGGTTACTTCATATTACTATACGGATTTTACGGAAAGTCCCAGGGGGAAACCATGAATGTGCGGGGATGCACAACGAGGGAAATGTGGATAGATCTATTGGGCCTCACAAACCCCACCCGACGGCGGGGATGCCGGGCGGGTGCATATTGTCTCTAACTCTCGGGTTATCGAGGCATCGGTAACCCAATCAATCTGGGCTGGATTCAACATTGGTACATGTTTAGTAATGGGTTCCCAACTGTAGTAGTAAAGACACATAACGTCTAGCTAACGTTCTTATAACCTAGTAGTAACGGGAATGATCTTTTCAAACTTATAACAACTCTTTTATTTAAGAAAACCTGTGAACTCACCAACATTATATGTTGACATTTTTGGCATGTTTTCTTAGGTCGCTAAGGTAGCAGTTAATGGACTAGGCGCACGGAGTCTTGCACAGCGTCTAGAATTTTGAAGCATATTAAACAATGTTTTGTAAACTATAATATGTCTTTTGGTTGTAAACAAGAAATGCTTTCGCTGCTGGTTTACGGCTCAAAGCATGATGTTTTGGTTTTAAAAATATATATGAATGCATGTTTGTTGTTTGTTTATTGTGATCGTTGACTGGGATCCTGGTGTGTCACGCGCCTCACGGTAAAACCCCGCATGTAGAATTTGAGGGTGTGACAGATTGGTATCATAGCCAACGACTATAGTAAACTAGGACTGCATGTAGAGTCTAGTCTATAACCGAGTCGCACACACTAGACGGTCACATATGGTCGAGTCTTAACATGTGGGTAACAAATATAACTTGTCGGGGTGTCGGTGTCATCATCTTCTACGCTACATCATCTGTTTACTCTTTATTATTCCATTTCTTGACCCATCCTTACCATGATTCGACGGCGAACGATATACTATTGAACCTTCTTGTCGGCGGTGTACATTGGGGTAGCTTCGGCATACACTTGAGATCTGTCAAGGGATTCGGACATCTCCCTTCTATGCCCCAATAGACACGCTCGTTCTTATACATACTATCTTATACATATACTTATGATAATACCATGTTTGAGTGCTAGTGTTCGGTGACTTGAACTTCAAGCTTAAGGTACACTTGGAGGACCATGTAGAACAGTTTATCATGTCGGGTGCACGAGATCATAAACTGGAATGCATGGGAGCCCTAGTGGACTTTGCGTTTGAACGGATGGACCCGAACTGGACTCGGTCTAGTTCCTTGAAATTCCTAATGGGTTATACCACGGGCAAGCCTAAGTCTTTTGTTTCATGTTGTGACAGAAGATGTCAGGAGCTCGTGGAGGTCGCAGAGGCGGCCGTGGTGGTGGCGGTGGCCGTGGAAATGTTAATATGACCCAAGCGGAGTTGGACAATCTGATGCAGCAGCACGTGAACATAGCCTTGGCTGCATTCCAAGCTGCTCACAATGCTATGGGTGGTACGCCAATTTCCACCTATTCTACCTTGTTCCAGGGTACTGTATCTTTTCTTGTTGTTTACCTGTGTGTCTGTCCCATGTGGTGCTGTCAATCCCCCTCCACCCCAGTGCTCTTACAAGAAGTTCATGTATTGCAAACCCCACAACTTTTGTGGAACTGAAGGGGCAGTGGGACTGCTCCGATGGCTGGAGAAAGTTGAATCAGTGTTTTCTATGTGCAGTTGCCCGGTGGGCGACCGGGTGAAGTATGCTTCTGCGACCCTGGAGGGTCAAGCTCTGATTTGGTGGAACTCCACCACCCAGACCATGGGTATTGGGGAAGCTCATGCTATGCCCTGGGCACAATTCGTACAACTTTTGAAAAATGAGTACTGCCCAAGGGATGAGATCCAGAAGCTCGAGCACGAAGTCTGGAATCACAAGATGGTGGGGTCTGCGATTGAAGCTTACACAGCTAGGCACAATGAGCTAGCGGTGTTGTGCCCGGATTTGCACACACCGGAATACAGGAGGATTGAGCACTATATTTCTGGGTTAGTGCTGGAGGTTGCGGGATTGGTAGCTGCGGGCAATCTTACTGTTTATTCTGAGATGGTTCGGTCGGCTCACAGGCTGACCAATATGAAAGTAGCTGAAGGAGTCTTGCCTCCCCGAGGCGCTACTGTAAAGGCTCCCGAGAACCACAAACGAAAGTGGGAAGGCGTGGGTAAAGGCTCGAGTTTAGCTCAGCCTCAGCAGGTGAAGAGGTCTGATGTTGGGGGATCGTCGTCTGAGCAGAAACCGGGGGGTTATTCTGGGAAACTGCCGAAATGTGACCGGTGTGGATTTCACCACAATGGTCGCTGTGATGAGAGGAACCGCTGCCAAAGGTGCCATAAGCTTGGGCACCAGGCTAAAGACTGTAGGGTTAATCTTCAGGGTAACCGGAACCCACCTGCTACATCTACCCCGGCTCCTCAGGTTGCTGCTCCCCAGGGAAACCGGGGTAAACAAGGGTGCTATAACTGTGGTAAGCTTGGTCACTACAAGCGTGAATGCCCCAAGTTGAAGCAGGGCGAGGATGGGAAGAATGGATCAGGTAATGGAAACAACGGGGGCAGAGGCAGGAATGCTCGCGCCTTTGTGATTGGTTCGAGCGGGGCTCGACAGGATCCTGACACTGTTACCGGTACGTTTCTTCTTGATAATCGCTATGCTACGGTTTTATTCGATTCTGGTGCCGATAAGAGTTTTATATCTCTTGGATTTAGTCAATTGCTTGATAGGGTACCTACACCTTTAGAGGCTAAGTACTTGATAGAATTGGCTGATGGTAAGAAAGTTGAAGCGACGCACGTCCTTAGGGAGTGTCGCCTTGAATTGTCGGGTTATTCTTTTCCTATTGACCTTATGCCGGTGTCCTTGGGTAGTTTTGATGTGGTCGTGGGTATGGATTGGTTGTCTTTATATCATGCTGAGATCGTTTGTTTTGATAAAGTCATCCGACTTCCTCTCCCGGATGGAGAAATTCTGTTGGTGCATGGTGAGAAGAGCGGGGTCCCTTTGAGTATCATTTCGTGTATGAAAGCTTATAAGTATCTTCAAAAGGGGTATTCTGCCATTCTGGCACTTGTTTCGGTTTCGTTAGAGGAAGAAAAGAAGATTGAAGATATTCCTGTCGTTCGTGATTTTTCCGACGTATTTCCTGAAGATTTACCTGGCCTTCCGCCTTATCGTCAGGTCGAATTCGGTATTAGACTTGCTCCAGGTGCGGCCCCTATTGCCCGAGCCCCATATCGTCTTGCACCTCCCGAGATGCAGGAGTTGTCTAACCAGTTGCAGGAGCTGTTGGAGAAGGGTTTCATTCGACCTAGTTCGTCCCCGTGGGGAGCCCCTATTTTGTTTGTCAAGAAGAAAGACGGAAGCCTGCGTATGTGTACCGAATACCGTGAATTGAACAAGGTTAACATCAAGAATCGCTATCCTCTTCCTCGCATCGATGATTTATTTGATCAACTTCAGGGTTCTAGTTTCTATTCGAAGATTGATTTGAGATCGGGGTACCATCAGTTGAGGGTCCAAGAAGCTGATATTCCGAAAACCGCTTTTCGAACTCGTTATGGCCATTTCGAATTCTTGGTCATGCCTTTTGGTCTCACCAATGCGCCCGCCATATTCATGGATTTGATGAACCGCGTTTGTAAGCCCTATCTTGATAAATTCGTGATTGTATTCATTGATGATATTCTAGTCTAATCCAAGAACGAGGTGGACCACCGGGAACACTTGCGTCTTGTCTTGGAGCTCTTGAGGCAGGAGCAGTTGTACGCCAAGTTTTCTAAGTGTAGCTTTTGGTTGCGTGAAGTCCAATTCCTTGGTCATGTGGTTAATGAAAAAGGAATTCATGTTGACCCAGCTAAGATAGAAGCCATCAAAGACTGGGAAGCACCAAAGACGCCATCTGAGGTGCGGCAATTCCTGGGTCTTGCAGGTTATTATCGTCGTTTCATCGAGGGATTTTCGAAGATCGCTCAGCCCCTCACCTCGCTTACCCAGAAGGACAGGAAGTTCGACTTGGGTGATTCGCAAGAGTCAGCCTTTCAGATGCTAAAGGCCAAACTCTGTTCTGCTCCTATCTTGTCCTTGCCTGAAGGCACGGACGATTTTGTGGTTTATTGTGACGCTTCTATCCGGGGTCTCGGTTGTGTGCTAATGCAGTGCGAGAAGGTCATTGCCTATGCCTCTCGTCAGCTCAAGGTTCATGAGAAAAACTACCCCACCCACGATCTAGAATTGGGTGCAGTAGTCTTTGCTTTAAAGATCTGGAGGCATTACTTGTACGGTACCAAGTGCACCATTTATACCGATCATAAGAGCCTCCAGCATATCTTTGATCAGAAGGTATTGAACATACGACAGCGTCGCTGGGTCGAGCTTCTTAATGATTACGAGTGTGCTATTAAATACCATCCTGGCAAGGCGAATGTTTTCGCAGACGCCTTGAGCAGGAAGGAATCCGCTAAACCTCGTCGTGTTCGAGCTCTTCAGCTCACTATCCATTCTGGTTTACCTGACCAAATCCGTTCGGCGCAGCAAGAAGCTTTGAAGGAGGAAAACCTTAAAGCTGAAACCATGCATGGTGCTGATAGCCACCTTAAACTCAGGTCCGATGGCCTACATTATTTCGCTGAACGTATTTGGGTCCCTTTATTTGGGGGCTTGCGGAAGCTCGTTCTTGATGAAGCTCACAAGTCCCGGTACTCTATTCACACTGGCTCCGATAAGATGTATCAAGACTTAAAGATACTTTATTGGTGGCCGAACATGAAGGCGGATGTAGCTTCATATGTAAGCAAGTGCTTGACCTGTGCCAAGGTCAAGGTTGAATATCAAAAGCCGTCTGGCCTTCTGCAACAGCCTGAAATTCCCGAGTGGAAGTGGGAGCGGATTACAATGGACTTTGTGACCAAACTCCCGAAGTCGCCCAGTGGTTGTGACATGATCTGGGTGATTGTCGATAGGTTGACAAAGTCTGCGCACTTCCTCGCTATCAAGGAAACTGATGGCCTTGAGCGTTTGGCTCGTTTGTATCTTAAGGAAGTGGTTTCTTGGCACGGGGTGCCTGTCTCTATTATTTCCGACCGTGATCCTCGGTTCGCCTCTAATTTCTGGAAATCCTTGCATAAGGCTCTGGGTACTCAATTGGATATGAGCATAGCGTATCATCCGCAAACTGACGGTCAAAGCGAGCGGACGATTCAAACATTAGAAGACATGCTTCGGGCATGTGTGATCGACTTTGGAAAGGGGTGGGAGAGTCATCTACCATTGGTGGAATTCTCCTACAACAATAGCTACCATTCTAGTATCAAGGCGGCTCCGTTCGAGGCTCTTTACGGGCGGAAATGCCAGTCTCCTCTTTGTTGGGCTGAGGTGGGTGAGAGCCAACTCACCGGCCCGGAACTTGTGTACGAGACTTCCGAGAAGATCGTACAAATACGTAACCGCATGGGAGCAGCTCGGGATCGTCAAAAGAGCTATGCCGATCGTCGTCACAAGCCTTTAGAGTTTGAGGTTGGCGACAGGGTTTTATTGAAGGTATCTCCATGGAAGGGCGTTATACGTTTTGGGAAGCGTGGCAAATTGAATCCTCGTTATGTGGGACCGTTCGCAATTCTGGAACGGATTGGACCGGTAGCATACAGGCTTGATCTGCCAGCTGAACTCAGTAATGTTCATAATGTCTTCCATGTCTCTAATCTCAAGAAGTGTCTGGCGGATGAATCTTTGGTGGTTCCTCTCGAAGAGATCAAGGTGGATGATCGTCTGCGTATCGTGGAAGAACCGGTTGAGATTCTCGATTATAAGATCCGTAGCCTTTGTCGGAGTAAAATCCGCATTGTTAAAGTTCGTTGGAACTCAAATCGTGGACTGGAGTTCACGTGGGAACGGGAGGATCAGATGAAAGCTAAGTATCCTCATTTATTTCTTAAGCACGCGTTCGAATCAAGACATGTCACTGCTGAAGCTGAATGAATCTCGGGTCGAGATTCCTTTCAACGGGGGGATGATGTGGCAACCGGAAAATTTTTCTTCTCTTTCGTGTCTTCCTTTTTGGCCTTGGGCAATTTTCGGGACGAAAATTCTTTCAACAGGGGGATGATGTGACACCCGGCAAACTCAGGTTAGTAACATTGACTAAACTAGTAAGTCTACCTTAGCGAGTCATGCATACTACGTACTTAACTGGGTCCGTCGAGTTGTTACGATGATTCTGGGAATCATCGAGAGTCGTTACGATGATCCGCGGGATCATCGGGAGTTGGTCCATAACCATGTGTACAAGGATTGGTGATTCGTGGAATCACCGGGTTTAACGCACACACGCAAGTCTCGAGTCCCGGGAATTGGTGAACGGATGTAAACGTGTTAGTTATCGTGCATTGTGTGTTTGTAATCATTATGTGACTTGTCGGTATGTGAATACGTGTTTATATATGTTAAAATAGCGTTTAACGTGCCAAAAACCCAACCCGGAACACTATAGGCGATTAGGAACCAGAGGAGCTCCTAATCACCAGTATTATAGGCGATTGGGAGAGAACAAGGGCGAATGGAGCTCCTAATCGCCAGTATACAGGCGATTAGGACTCCTAATCGCCTAATCAGCACCTCTACTCGCCTGATCTGCTATGCACGAGTCAAAACACCTATAAATACAACCCTTGACTCCCCAAACACCCTTAGTGCAACCCTAACAGATCCTAAGCCTCCCACACACCTCAAAACACTTCTGGAACTTGTTTTGCTTCAAAACTCACCATTTCCAAGCTAACACACCTTTCTTTGATAAAATCCAAGGTGTGTTCTTCATCCCAAACCTTTGTAATGTTATTGTTTTGGTTCCCCAAAAGTCCAGACCTTGTTTTGCTAAGTATGTGTCTTTAAAAACCTTGGAAATGAGTTCTAAAACAAGTCTACACCATAATATTTGCTATATGTGAAGTATTTATGCATATGATGATTTTTGGTGATTATAACATGAATGTTTCTATGAAATTGATGTACTTCTGATGTGTAGGAGTTATTAGGATGATTATCTAAGGGTTTGAGCTATTGTTATAGTGTTTTGATGAAAGGGTGCATTTTGACCCATTTGGGTGATTCTTGAAGAATTAGGATGTTATGATATGATTCATTGCTTGTTTGTTGTTAGGAATCACACTAGAATGATATTATAACATAGAGATGATGAATTGCAAGTTGTAGGTGGTGTAATCTGGTCTTTACCATTTAAGGAAAGATTTCATAGTTAATGAAGCCTAGTACTTTGCCATTTTTGGAAATAATCGCACCGAGGCCGTTAGAGCAGAGATAAATTGGGGGGTTTTTGCTTGGAATGGGTTGGTAAATGGTTTAGGTTTGATATTGGGTGTTTTTACATGTTTCGGATCTGATATAGAGGGTTTAACGCGCGAAAATGTGCGACAGCAGCACAAGGGGCGAATAGGGCTCTAATCGCCTGATGTATCAGGCGATTAGCCCCCCTACTCGCTAGTTGACTTTCCCTACTCACCAGTTGACTTTTCCTAATTGCATATTAGTTTCCTAATCGCGTGTACTGCTGTCGTAAGCGTATTTTGACATCCCGGAACATGATTTGACACCTAGGAACATGATAGGAACCCCGGGATACACCCAATGACTTAGTAACACGTGTTCGGACTTCTTTATGCGTTAATTGAACTTTATGCTAGACTAGGTGTACTCTTGCGCGTATTAAGTGTTTAATTGCATATGTTGCATGATGTCTTGTATTTGTCTAGCACGTGAGATGTCGGGTCTTGTCTGGTACGGTCGGTTTAACAGTCAAAGGTGTTTTCAAACGTTTATGGTTATAGTCTGGACATTCGGGGACTAGTTAACCTGCGGGTTATTGGTCCGGATACTTATACACATCTTATGATAGGTCGCCGCTATTTGGGGCTATCATAGCATAATTACTTAACTGTTTTCAAGTAACGCAATCTAAGGTGAGTGTCACAGCCCCACTTTTACCGTTTTGCTTTCGGGGGAGAAACATGCTACTTGCTTACTTATTAAAGGTCATGTTATACTATGGTTACTTCATATTACTATACGGCTTTTACGGAAAGTCCCAGGGGGAAACCATGAATGTGCGGGGATGCACAACGAGGGAAATGTGGATAGATCTATTGGGCCTCACAAACCCCACCCGACGGCGGGGATGCCGGGCGGGTGCATATTGTCTCTAAGTCTCAAGTTATTGAGGCATCGGTAACCCAGTCAATCTGGGCTGGATTCAACATTGGTACATGTTTAGTAATGGGTTCCCAACCGTAGTAGTAAAGACACTTAACGTCTAGCTAACGTTCTTATAACCTAGTAGTAACGGGAATGATCTTTTCAAACTTATAACAACTCTTTTATTTAAGAAAACCTGTGAACTCACCAGCATTATATGTTAACATTTTTGGCATGTTTTCTCAGGTCGCTAAGGTAGCAGTTAATGGACTAGGCGCACGGAGTCTTGCACAACGTCTAGAATTTTGAAGCATATTAAACAATGTTTGTAAACTATAATATGTCTTTTGGTTGTAAACAAGAAATGCTTCCGCTGCTGGTTTACGGCTCAAAGCATGATGTTTTGGTTTTAAAAATATATATGAATGCATGTTTGTTGTTTGTTTATTGTGATCGTTGACTGGGATCCTGGTGTGTCACGCGCCTCGCGGTAAAACCCCGCATGTAGAATTTGAGGGTGTGACATAATTAACCTTTTAAAAAGTGAGTGGTCTATTATTACCTGTGTGGTAGTATAATAATGAAAGGAAATAAAGACTGTTTCCTTTCAACACAGGTTCATCAATCCTTAACATGCGCCCAATCTTTCACATAGACAATGAAGCTAAGTGGCAGAATGGGCTAATCACTAAGTGGGATCTTTGATAGTAGAGGATTAAGTCACTAAGTGTGTGTATTTCTACCCACAAATGGGCTAATCACTACTTGCGGGATTAGGTTAGGTTATAAGTGCATGGGTTGTTACACACCATGGGTACACTCATAAGTCCCCCCACTTCTTATCAAGACACCCACAAGACCAAAGATTAAGTAATTAGTTAGTTAATTCATCAAACAAAGTTTAAGTGAAAATAATTAAACAAGAACGCAACACCATTTAACAAATAAAAACTATATAATCCATACCAAGAAAAGTCTTCACCCTAGCAACACTATACTATCCTAGCCAAACATTTGCTTTACAACTTTTACTCTATATTGGGTGTTAGGGGAACACGTAGTAGTGGTTGTAATTGGGGATTAAAGAGGGTTTTGGATGATTTTTAGTGATCTCTCTCTCAACTCTCGATCAAGTAGTGTTTATGGAGTGATCCCAAGCTCCAAGGGTCACTTACGATACCCTCAAGATGGCTGAAGTGTGAGAGAAACTTGGGTGAAAGGGGATGCCCAAAATGTGGAGTGGAGGTCTCTATTTATAGGCAAAACAGCCCTGGCACGCCCATGCTCGACAACAGGTACGATTGCAGAGTCCTTTGTGCAGCAGATGTTTGTACTAGGTCTGGCACGCCCGTGCTTCAACCTCTGGCACGCCCGTGCTTACTGAAAAGTGTAATCGTCTTATCAGTTTTGGTCGGTTTAAGCCTTGGGGGACACGCATAGGGGGGCACGCCCGTGCCATTGTCCTGGGCACGCCCGTGCACATCTGAAAACCTCAGTTTTGCCTCCTGCTGACTGGTTGACCTGGCATAGGTGCACGGCCGTGCACAGTCGTAAGCGTAGCCGTTATGCATCTGGATCAGCTCTGAAAGTCCTCAAATCCTTGTCTTTTATGCCGATTTTCACTTCTTTTCACTTCCCACCTTTAATACATGCAATTATCATCAAAAGGAGACAAAGCGTGATAATACCAAGATAAAAGCATGAATTCGGGTGATAATTAGGTGAAAACATGTATATAAAACCTGCTAATTTTGGGACTCATCAGATTTGCTAGGTAAGGTTGTTGTTTTTAATTAAGAAGAAAACTAAAAGTTCTAGGGTACTTGAGGGTAATGCTGCAAGTGATTTTGTGGTGTGAGGGTACCGGTAGAAATGAGGTGACAGTGTATAACTGGTGGGTGTGAGGGAAAAACCAATCCGGTTATCGCGTTTTTCTTGTGTTAGAATAAAAGAACGAATTAAATTAAATTGAAAAAAAAATAAAAATAAATAATTGAAGGAGCTTTAAACCATAACTCCGATTTCAAAGGAAACCCCCCCCCCCCACTGCTTATCTGGTGCAGACTTGATGCTTTAAAGCCCTCAGGGCTAAAAAAACCACACCTCACACCCTACGAATTACGATACTATGCATTAAGAGCGCACACAACTTGGGGTGAAGAGCACACGATACTATGCCCCCTTCCCCCTCCCAACACCCGGATTTTTTGCTTAGTAGTGTAAATTCACTTCTTTTCACTTTCCACCTTTAATACCTGCAATTATCATCAAAAGGAGACAAACCGTGATAATACCAAGATAAAAGCATGAATTCGGGTGATAATTAGGTGAAAACATGTATATAAAACCTGCTAATTTTGGGACTCATCAGATTTACTGGGTAAGGTTGTTGTTGTTTTTAATTAAGAAGAAAACTAAAAGTTCTAGGGTATTTGAGGGTAATGCTACAAGTGATTTTGTGGTGTGAGGGTACCGGTAGAAATGAGGTGACAGTGTATGATTGGTGGGTGTGAGGGTAAAACCAGACCAGTTATCGCGTTTTTCTTGTGTTAGAATAAAAGAACGAATTAAATTAAATTGAAAAAAAAAATAAAAAATAAATAATTGAAGGAGCTTTAAACCATAACTCCGATTTCAAAGGAACCCCCCCCCCCCCCCCAACTGCCTATCTGGTGTAGACTTGATGCTTTAAAGCCCTCGAGGCTAAAAAACCACACCTCACACCCTACGAATTACGATACTATGCATTAAGAGTGCACACAACTTGGGGTGAAGAGCACACGATACTATGCCCCCCTTCCCCCTCCCAACACTCGGATTTTTTGCTTATTAGTAGTGTAAATTTACGCGTATTTTAGCCATAACTACTTTTATACGCATTGAGTGCTCCCCCCCCCCCCCCCAAGCTAAGGGTTCCGAGACTTTAGCCCCTATATTGGTTGTACAAAATCCTCACATACACTTCTTACTGCTTTAGACCATCCAGAGTGGGGGCGGGAAGGGGGGGGGGGGGAGGGGGCGGGGGGCAACTCACCGGCGTGAGGCAATGGAAGTGGACACGTGGCGCTTCATGATTGGTCAGGTTTTTTTTTAACTTTAACACAATATAATATTATTTCCTTCCCCCCCTCTTCCTCCTTTCCACTCCCCACAATTCCCCCCCCCCCCCCCAAGGGTCCCACATGTGCCATATGGCGCTTCATCCCCCTCTTTCCCCCCACTCCAGATAGCCTTAGTTACTAATGTGTGAAGAACGCCACATCCACATACATTATAGATGGTCTAAGAGATAAATAAATCAATTTGGTTTAAAATTTAACCCGAATGATACATTTCTTTTTTAAAGAAGTTCTAAAAAAACAACAAGCTGAAGGTTTTTATATGATTTCGACTTTTAGTTACAGTTTTAAGTTTGTTTTACACACCGCTAAATATTTGTGTGATTTTTTTTTTATGAACAAGAATGCAAGTTGTATCATGTATGGACTAGGACAGCCTGTAACATTATGCATTTAAATATTTGTTTGGTGTTTTCTATAAGAAAAGAAAGTTGCGTGGACCAAGGCAACCTGTACCATGATGCATGTGAATAATTTCCCTAACCAGTTTTTATATATTTATCATGATTCATATTTCCACGAGTGTAAAAGACAAAGTTATTTTAATGTTCAAATTAGCTCAAAATGAAAGGTACTTGAGTATGCACAAGCTGCGTGTAGTGCTGCAAACGAACCGAATGAACACGAACAATGCCTTATTCGTGTTCGTTTGTTAAAGAAATCATGTGTTCACGAACAGTTCATGAACAATTGCCGAACGAGATTTTTTGTTCGTGTTCGTTCGTTAAGAAAATACTTATGTTCGTGTTCGTTTGTTAATTTTGTTCATGAACGCACACGAACACAAATGAATATTAATGAATACAAAAAAGTGTTCATGAACGGTTCATGAACTGTTCCCCGAAAGTTCAGTTCGTTTGCAGCCTTAACTGTGTGTAGTGGTGTGACGTCATGACCAGACCAGCCTATAAGAGGGCGCTTCATACAACCGTCAATGGATCAACTCACCTCGTGTGGAAATAGGATTTCACATTTCAATGTCACACAGTAGTTTTTAAATTGCCTATGTAGAATAACCCTTTTATTTGATGGGTTTTAAGTACACCTAAAAAATTGAGACGTTTTAGCCTGATAAGAGGTGGAGAGCGTGTTTCTGTAGACATCATATATAGCGTGTTTTTGCAGATGTATCCTTATGTGCAACATGTTTCATTACAATACACTTGTGCAATGTGTATGGATTGGAGTGCAACTAATATTTTCATTCATGATATTTATGATTGTGACATACGATTATAAAATATTCATACGCTTTTGAGTTTTGACATAAATACGAAAAAGTAGGATCACTTTTCTCAACCACACATAATTAACAGGAAATAAACGCGATAAAAATGTAATAAGAATAATACTTAAATCGAGACGCGCTAATAGATATTCTCGAAAGAGCAGGGATCTCGGCAAAGAAAGAGACGCAGTTAATTTTCTTGCAGATTCTAGGGGTGAGCATTTGGATAGAACTGACCCGACCCGGTAAAGAACCGACCCGACCCGATACCCGATTTTCTTAAATATACAGAACCGATTTCAAACCCTAATTGTAGGTTCGGTTTCGGTCCAGGTGAAGTCGGTTTCTTCGGTCCTAAGTTCCAAAAACCGACCCGATAAAGATCGATTTAAGTCATTTAGTTTCTTGATCAATTAGCTTCAATTTTTTACATGTATGTCGTTTTAAATGATGATTATTTACTTTGATTTATGGTACGAATAACAAATATGCATGGTTTCCTACTTTCTTTGTGTCATATTCATCATGTAGTGAAAAGGACAAATGCTCACCCCTACAAAGCCAAAGTGTATTTTTCTATCAATTCCTACTTCCTGAAGTCTTGAGTTGCAAGTTTAGTTTAGTAAATAATATATATGAACAACTTTTCTCAACTTAACAAAGGGTAATAACATACTGATTACAGTTAGTATAATAGTAAGCCTAACAATTTAAAGATGACTAATTCACATCTCCACAAGCAACAGAAATATTTGTGGTACTTCATATCCATATTATAATTCCGCTTTACTACACATACGTGTTACCGACATCAATAATATTTGTTGATGTTAAACGCATTGCATTTTACCATTTTAGAAAAAGATATTCATCAATGATCATTGCGAATTTGGATAGCACGATTCAAAATTTTCGGTCCATATATAAGTTTCGGTTTTCCCGGGTTGTAGAACCGACCCGACCCGATACCCGAAAACGAGTATTTATATGGACCGAACAAAGAACCGATATTATAAACCCGGTTCGGTTATGTAAAAATTCGGGTTGGTTTTCGGTTTTTTATTCGGTTCGGTTTGATTTTGCTCACCCCTAGCAGATTCGGCTAAAGGGAGGTCCACACTACGCCCGATCAACCTGCTAGTGTTTGGTCTAGTGGGTGGGAAACATGTATGCGTGAACCTTACAGGTGTGTCTCCTTTAGTTGGGTTCCGGGATAGTAGGTTCGTGGCCGGGTAAACGGTGTTGACAACTGAGTCGAGTAAGGTGGCAAAGCATGCTAAAGCATGTGAGGATAATCAACATGCATATGTTCCCTTGGCTTTTGACACTTTCGGCTCTTTGACGCCGGAGGCAGTTAAGTTCCTGACTGAGTTCAGCAGGTGGTCACAACAACTTTTCGACCCAAAGAGGCAAGAATTTGTTTTCAGTAGATTAGGGTTCTCTATTCAGCAAGCGGTGGCGACGCAGCTTGTTGTCCGTCTACCCGCTATCTTTATGTAATTTGCCCTTTATTTATGAATGAAATCATTATCTAATACAAAAAAATTGTTAAAACTTGAAACGGCGATCCAGTATGCTTGCTTAAGTTGGGCTCAACACATCTATCTTCTAGTTCGACTTCACAGAATCACTCAGAGTTTTATGATAATTCAAAATTCCTGCTTGTTTTATTTTCAATATAAATTGTCAAAATGATATAGGGTTTATATATGAAAATGACTTTGCATTACTTGATTTTGTCTTTACATTAATACTCCCATCATAGTATTGTCATCTTATGTCATATGGTATTTTTATCTTTATCTAAGTAGTACCTCGTGCTTCGATGTGGTAGTGTCTGTTTAGCAACAGTGTGTGACAGTAAGGATATTTGGTAAGCCAGACAATGTTTTGCTTTTGTAGGATTTATAATTTACTACATCATCTTAAATGTGGAATATAGAGAAGAGTAAAATTTATTGGGATATGGAATCTAAGAGCATTCACATCCCATCCACCATATTTTACCCTATAATTTAACTAAAAATCAACTTTTTTAAAATTTATATCTAATTTTAAAAAACCTTCTACATCCCATCCGCCATTTTTATCTTTATCTTACTCACAAACACATATTTTATTATATTACTCGTTTTTATACACTCACAATAATTTAATGTGAGTGAATAGTAGCTTTTCATATATGAAAAGCTAGATGATGGATTTTTTAAAATATAGAGATGAGATAGAAAATGGTGGATGGGATGAAATGAGTTTTTAGTGTATTTTTTTTAATTTTAAAAATGGGGGGTGGTTTGATGGTTGGGATGAGAATGCTCTAAGTCCTCCAACTTAAATTTCTGATAGTTTAACACTTGGCTTTCTACAGCTTCATTGTCACTTGTGTTTTGTCCCTTGTATATGTATATTTTTTTCTTTCAACTAGAAACATATACATACATGTATACATGTTGCTATGCGTATATGCATATTTTTTTCTGAATGGGGTTAAAGTTAATTTATTTAAAAAGGTTTTATGTACTCTTCTTTCTAACCGTTTTTAGCTGACCTGTGTTGTGCCCACCCTACAAAAAAGTTCTGTATCCGTCACTGGCTTTGACCCATGCAAATTGGCTATATAATCTCAATGTCTGACCAAAAAGCATCAGACTTTTGTATGCTATGGTTTATTAAAAAACAAATAAACACGAACCTCAATGTTTAACCAAAAGCATCTTATTTTTGTATTTTAAAGTACCGCTCTATGGCTAAAGAGCGATGCTTTGAAGACGGCTGAGGGGTGAATCTAAACAAGTAGGGGGTATAAATAGAAAAGGCCTAAATATATGAAGTATACAATGTATAACATCGTATTTAATATATATTACATGTATGAAGTACACATGTAAACTATTCATATAAAGTCAAAGTACATATAATATCTAAACATGTAAAAAAATGTTTCAACAAATGGTATTATTCACTGATATATGAATTTGAGTTTGCATTGCATGAATCACACAACAAAACGGCAAGACGAACATCTAGCAGAACGTCCAACAATAGAACGAGATGATCATGTTCCGACAGAAGGATAAACAATACCTTTAACAAGAGCAAATGATGCTTCCGCAATAGCATCGTCTACAACCTCTATAGCAGCTTGTATCTTTATATAGTTGCATGAATCATTGTCTTGCACAAATTTGTTACACGTACGACATAACATTCGATTTTATTTAGAATTTGTTATAGCCTTTTCTGAAAGAATGGGTATAATTGGATCCTTGATCTCCTCTTCTCATTCTCATTAATTTATAATAATCAACTTTACAATAATAAGGAAATACACTCTATTTACCATAAATACATATCAATCATATTGATTACATATTAACTGTCTATTACTCCCCCGCAGTCGAAGCTGGAGGGGACCGAATGCTGAGGCTGGAGCGAAAGTCTTCAAAAAGAACCTGTGGAAGACCCTTTGTGAATATGTCTGCAACTTGATAACGAGTGGGAACGTGAAGAATGCGGACCTGACCGCGTTGGACTTGTTCACGGACGAAGTGTATGTCGAGCTCAATGTGCTTAGTCCGCTGATGTTGTACGGGATTTCCAGTTAAATAAATGGCACTTACATTATCACAGTAGACCAGAGTAGCTTTGGAGTGAGGTCGATGAAGTTCAAGGAGTAGATTTCGGAGCCAGCAGATTTCAGCTACTACATTTGCAACCCCCCGGTATTCGGCTTCGGCACTGGAGCGAGAGACAGTGGGTTGACGTTTAGATGACCAAGAGATTAGGTTGTCTCCAAAGTAAACACAATACCCGCTAGTAGATCGTCTAGTGTCTGGACACCCAGCCCAGTCCGCATCAGTATAGGCGATGAGTTGCGGATTTTTGTGAGCACATAGTGTAAGGCCGAAGGTCGCTGTGCCTTGTATGTATCGAATGATGCGTTTAAGGGCATCCCAGTGTCCTGTCCGAGGTGCATGCATATACATGCAGACCTGCTGTACCGCATAGCTAATGTCGGGACGAGTGAATGTAAGATACTGAAGGGCCCCTGCCAGACTTCTGTATAAAGTGGGGTTATCAAATGGCTCGCCAGACTCAGAAGAGAGTTTAGAAGCTGTGTCCACAGGAGTAGCAACCGGTTTGCATGATGACATGCCTGCACGCTCAATAATGTCTGTGGCATAGGTGTGTTGAGACAAAAACATGCTGTCCTGTTTCCTGGTGACAGAGATGCCGAGGAAGAAGCTCAATGGGCCTAGGTCTTTCATTGCAAATTCTTTGGAGAGGTGAGACATGAGCTGTTCACGAAGAGCCGTAGACGAAGTGACCAAGATTATGTCATCCACGTATAGAATAAGGAACGCGGTGTTGCCTTGGTCATTGAAGATAAATAAAGAAGCGTCACATCCACTGTGGCGAAAACCCAAAGAGAGGACATAGTCCGTGAACCTTTGATACCAGGCTCGTGGGGCCTGTTTGAGACCGTAGAGGGAGCGCTTCAAGCGGCAAACATGATCAGGAAATTGTGTGTTACGGAATCCCATAGGCTGATGCATGTAAACGGTCTCACTCAAGTTGCCATGAAGAAATGCATTTGTGACGTCTAGTTGGTGTATCTGCCAAGAATTAGATAAAGCAATAGAAAGTACTGTCTGGATGGTTGCGGGTTTAACCACCGGACTGAAAGTTTCACCACAGTCTATCCCAACCTGTTGTGAGCGGCCGTCACATACAAGGTGTGCCTTGTATCGCTCAAGAGTGCCATCAGATTTAAATTTATGTTTGAAGAGCCACATGGAGCGTATAATGTTCATGCCAGGTGTTCTCGGGACTAACTCCCAAGTGTTATTCTTAATAAGTGCATGAAACTCATTAGTCATGGCGTTACGCCATTCCGGTGAGGACAGGGCCGTGGTAGGGGATTTTGGGATTGGGACAAGAGTGGTGGCAGAGAGGTTGAAAAGTTGTTTTGGTTTGAAGATCCCATCCATAGCACGTGTGCGCATGGGATGAGATGGTTGTGCGGGTGGCGGGGTTGGGTTTGACGGTGTGGGTGTAACAGTAGGTGGGCTGGTATGAGAGGGGGGGTTGGATAAGTGGGCGAGTGGACTGGAGTGGGGAAGGCATCTTGGGCCGGTTGTGTATTAGGGGTTTGGGCCGGTTGATGGACTGTGTGAGGGGTAGTGGTGTTGTGAGTGTTGTGGGCCGGTTGGTGGTGTGCGTGAGATGAGGGGGTAGTAGGTTGTTGGGCCGAAGTGGGAGAGGATGGAATTGGGCTTGGTGGTGGGTTGGTGGTCTGCGAGTGTGACCACAAGTGGGGTGGAAAGGGATCAGTGAGGAATGTATAGTCAGAGGTGGGGGAGATTTTGTGGAGGTGTTGAAATGGGAAGGAATTCTCATCAAAGAGTACATGACGAGAGATTGTTATGGTGTTGGTTTTAATGTCGAGACATCGGTATCCTCGGTGGGAAGTGGGGTAACCAAGGAATACACAGGGGTAGGACCGATGGTTAAGTTTGTGGATTGTAGTGGAAGGAATTAGTGGGTAGCATAGGCACCCAAAAATTCGAAGATGGTCATAGGTGGGAATTTGGCGGTATAGAAGGTGAGTGGGGGTTTGGTATTTGTGGGTTTTAGATGGAATTATGTTGTGAAGGTAGGTGGCAGTCTCAAGGGCATGTGGCCATAGGTTAAGGGGAAGATGTGATTGGGAGAGTAGGGTGCGGGTGATGTTATTAATGGAGCGAATTTTCCGCTCGGCTTTGCCATTTTGGGGTGAGGTGTAGGGGCATGATAAGCGGAAAAGGATGCCATTTTTATTGAATAAATTCTTAAATGAGGCATTAATGTATTCCTTTCCGTTATCACATTGAAAAGTTTTAATTTTTAATTGAAATTGGGTTTGAACAAAAATTGAAAATTGTTCAAAAATGGTGTAAGCTTGGGATTTATTGGAGAGGGGAAAGGTCCATAAAAAATTGGTAAAGTCGTCAAGAAACAAGATATAATAGCGGTGGCCGCCCGAGCTTAAAATCGGGGAGGTCCACAAATCACTGTGCACAATATCAAATGGTTGCATAGTAGTATTATTAGATGAATGAAATGGGAGTCTCACACTTTTGCCAAATACACATGGTTCACATAAATTTTTATTCAACGATTTAAATGAAATAGAATGAGACTGTTTTAAAGCATTAAGTAAAGCAGGGCCTGGGTGGCCAAGTCTTTGATGCCAAAGCGTGGAGGAGTGAGCAGCAGTGACGGAAGTGGAAAAGCAATGGAGGTCTTTGTTGAAGGTGTATAGATCACCGCTGCTGTCGCACCGGATTATAGGAGCCCGGGTCCTGTAGTCCTTCACAAGAAAACCAAAGGGGTCAAATTCAACAGAAACGCAATTATTTCGTGTGAACTGACGTACAGAAATTAGTTTTCTAATGAGTTTTGGTGCATAAAGGACACGATCAAGGGTAAATGGTGGGTAGGGTGGTTTAAAGGTTTGGGGGCCATGTCCTAAAACCGGAATACGTGTACCATCACCAACAATAATATTTTCATTCATGCAAGTATTAAAAATAGACCGGAAGTTACCTGAGTTGGGATCCATGCTGATGGTGGCTCCGGTGTCCATCACCCCTTGAGAGTAATCGGGTGGGTTAAGAGACATGGTGTAAAGTGCCTGCTGGATATCGGTGGGAGAATATGAGGCATGGTTGGCTTGGTTGGCTTGGGTGGGTGGACGAGCACCAAGTATTCCTTGAGAGGAATTGTTGGCAGCCGAAGGAGTGTAGGAAGGGTAGGGGCACGGTGGTGGTGGGGGTTGGGCAGACCATTGCGGCCAGTGGTTTTGGTGCTGTGGGTTCGGAGAGGGTGTCCAGGCGGGGTTTGGCAAAGTCCAAGTGTAGGTTGTGGGGGACGTCCACCGTCCGTATGGTTGAGACCCGCGTCCGCGTGGCCAGGTGGAGCGGCCGCGGCCACGTCCACGGGACCTGCTGCGTCCACGGGCGGTGTAGGAGTAATCAGCGGTGGGTGAAGGGTTGGACGAGTGGGTGGTTGGTGAGTTGGTGTTGGAGTTGGAAGAAGAGTTTGTGGTGGAGGCGGCAAGAGCATGAGATGCTTTTTGAGAAGCATGAAGGGCACGCTCTGCTTTTTCGTTTTCAACCCGGCATAGTTGAGAACGAACTTCATTGAAAGAGGGTGTGGGATCTTTTTGTTGGAGAATGGTGGAGATGCCCTCATAGGCCTCGGTGAGACCCGCAAGGACATGGAGAACCAGCCGCTTATTGTCAATAGGTGCGTCGACATTAGCGAGTTGGTCAGCTAGGGTTTTCATGGCTTGGCAGTACTCGGACATGTTGGAAAAATTTTCAAGGCGGGTTGTGGCGAATTTTTGCATGAGTTGTATGGCACGTGCATTTTTGTTGTCATGGAACTGGCCTTCAAGGGCAGTCCATGCAGCATATGCCGTACTGCCAGGGATGAATATGGTTTTGAGAAGATCTTTGGAAATAGTCCCGTATATCCATTGTAGAACAATGGCATCCAGTCTATCCCAAAGATCACTGGGTGGTGTGTCAGGGTTACGAGGAGAGAGGTGGTCTATAACTTGGAAAGCCCGACAGTGAATGCGAAAGAGTTCGCACCACAAAGCATAGGGGCCGGTGTCGCTTTCCAGGGTGACAGGGATGGAATTTTTGATGTTCGAGACGGTGATGGCGGGGTGAAGTTTGTCGGTGGCGGGTTGGAGGGTGGTGGTCGGGTCTGTTACGGTGGTGTGGTTAGGTTGGTCAGACATGGTAAGAGAGGATGGGTAAGGTTGATAGGAGAGGAGATTGGGAAGGAGTGGTTGGCCGGCGATATCTCAGCGGCGGCACAAGGGTGCAGCGGCGGCAGAATAGTGGAGGTTGGAAGGATATTAGGTCAACAATGATACCATGAAAGAATGGGTATAATTGGATCCTTGATCTCCTCTTCTCATTCTCATTAATTTATAATAATCAACTTTACAATAATAAGGAAATACACTCTATTTACCATAAATACATATCAATCATATTGATTACATATTAACTGTCTATTATTTTCATCTGAACCGATTATACATATAGGTGAAGAACATAGAACACAAAATTAGTATAAAACTAAACGTATGATGACAATCTCAAGGTAAAGTATTTTACCAGTGCCTTCCATAAGAGCAGTGTCGGCCTTTAATAGGGGCGGTTTGGACGACGGCCCCAGGCCTGAAAACCAGGAACATTGATTTATCAAATCATGGTATACATTTCAAACAAAAACCAGGAACAATCCAAATCATATGTTACTACACGTAGTTAAGCTCCCATATTTATATAATTTAAGAAAAGCGTAAAATATTATTTCGTTAGGTCTAAGCACCTTGATAATTTTTTAAGACTATGTTTTTCATAAAACTTGAATGTTGACTTTCAAGTAGAGCTCTATTTTAACTCGAAAAATTATGTGTTCTTTATCTATGATAAAATGATGAAAATACTCTTTAAAAATACAATTGTCATTTATATTCAAATTCTTTGTTTTTCTAAGATATTATGCTCTTTAATACAAACCCAGTTGATAAAGTCAGCTATCTTCATTCTAGGCAAGAGCAAAATTATCCATTCACCCCATTTAAATCAACTCCCTCTCTCTACCTTTTCTCCACCACCAGGCAACCACCACCACCCAAACTTTCGGTAACCATGTGCATCGCTGTCATCTTTTGAACCAGTACCGCCTGAAACAACCACTATCTTTGCAACTACCTTCGCCTGAAACCACCACCATCTTCACAACCACTATCACTTGAACACCATCTTTCTCTTTGCTCTCTCACAAAGCCTAAACGTTAGATATATTAGAAGGGTTTTTTGATGATTTGGTTCACTTCTCATCTTTTCGGATCCGTGATCCCTGTATTATATTAACCACCGAAACCCTCTACTCTGACGACACTTTCCACCGACAACATCTTCTCTGACGAATCTCAACCATCCAATCAAATGACCGGAGTTTCAACAAGATTACTTTTTGTCTTAACCAATCCATCATCCTTAATTAGCAACGCCCTATCAACTTCTCCCATTTAGCACGCCGCAACTCCATTACCTTTTTGGCAACGGCTACCTTTTGCCGTTGCCTCATCCATAACTTTAGTGGTCTCGACTACTTGAAACTTTATCTGTTGTGGGTTATTTTAATAGTAATAGTAATATTGAGGATGAATTTATGGAGGATGAGATGTTATTGAAGGAATTTATGGTTGTTGTGAATTCGTGTTTGGCGTTTGCACGTGATAGACCTGAAATTAGCATTTATACAAATCTAATTAGTTATAAACCCTAGATTACTAGTTCATATGTTTTTTCTACAAATTTTTAACACGTGTATTGAGAACAACCTTAATCGGATTTACAATGTGGATAGATATGGCAATCAAACTCTAACCGGTGAAAAAAAATCAGAAACCCAAATGCGATGGGTATTCAAGTATGAGATCGGCATAAGATTAGTAAAAAGAGATTTGTGGATGTGAATGGACATTTTTGCCCTTTCCTAGATTGAAGATAACTGACTTCACTAACAAGGTTTGTATTAAAGGCATAACATGTTAGAAAAACAGAGAAATTAAACATAAAATGAAAAATTTCTTTTTAAAGGGCATGTTTCATCATTTTAGTCATACATAATGGACAAAAAGTATAATTTTATCTAGAAAGTTAATAAATAGAGTTCGTGATGACTTGTCGTTGGGGTCATGCAAAAATCTAAATAAACTAGATAGCTAGAGTAAGTAGGTTATCGAATTCAGGAGGAGCATGTGGTTAATATTACACGTTTCGTTTGATTATTTAAGCTAAAAATAACTAAATTAATTTAAGAATGAACTTTGGATTTGATTGAGTAGCTAAACTAATGAAAACTGAACTTGATTTAGAAACAAATATGAGAAAGGGTGATCCCTCAAGAATTCTAGTTAGCCAGATTCACTCGGGTTTGCAAATGGGTCAATTGGAATCACATAGAAATGGTTTGTGGTTAGTAACTAATGTAACTAAAGTTAAAAAAAAAAAGTAAATAACGTAACTTGTAAATTGATTAATGATTGCATTGACAACCGATAACTAGACCGATGGTGTTGACTCAGTTAATTACCACTTAGCAAATTACCGGTTTTTAATGAAATTAGTAATAACTTGTTTATCAATCAATGACCACTACAACAAGACTGCTATGGTTGACGAAATCAAAAGCAACACAATTAACAATTAACGATAAACTGTTCATAAACACACCACAATTGAAAGTTCAGAATTTGAAATCACAAAACATTCAATCCAATGCATAATAAGTAGCAAAACCCTCGCAAAGATAACTAAACATTCACCCGGAGAGAATCATGGGTAACTTAGCCGTTCATAGCTATGGTAGAAACTCCGTATTCTCTCAATATTTATCCCTCTCCCCTTGTTTCTCTTTCTCCGTCGTCCAACTCTTCTAGTTGGTTGGAATGATGCCCCTTACACAAGAAATTGCGTCACTTTTTTTATTCAGTAAACCCATCGACCTTTACCTTCATAATTCCATGGGCTCCTTTGCCATTTAATTCACCTTAATTTGGCTAGCCCATTTTTTATTTGAAGCCCAATATGCTGACTTTAATCCACATAATTAGTTCTTGCAAATCCAAATCTCGTGACAAATTGCATAAGCCCAAGCCCACTTCATGAATGATTTGATTTTGAGAAGTCCTAACATCCATCGATTCACATGAATCTTTCTGCTGATATCAATATGAAAGGCTTGTACAATAATTGTTTCATATCAACTTAAAAATCAATTAAATAGTATATAAGAGCATGTCACGTATCATATGGGTTTTCCGGGTAAGTGGTGTAAGTGGTGTAAGTGGGTGAAAGGGATTTTAGAGTCGGCGCGGTCTTCGGTTTTGATAAATGGGTCACCTACGTTTGAATTTAAATGTGAAAAAGGGGTTCGGCAAGGTGACCCATTGTCTCCTTTTCTTTTTCTGGTGGTGATAGAGGTCCTACATTGTATGTTTGATAAAGCGGTAGAGCTGGGTGAATTTAAAGGGATTAAAATGGGTGGTGACAACTTGGTTTTGTCTCATTTATTTTATGCTGATAACGCTCTTATTGTTGGAGATTGGTCTAAAGAGAATATGAAGAGTTTGGCTAGAATTTTGCGGGTTTTTCATATATGTTCGGGATTAAAAATTAATATCCAGAAATCGTATTTGTATGGTGTGGGTTTAGAAGATGAGGAAGTGGTGGGTATGGCCGAGCTTATTGGGTGCAAGACTGGATCTTTGCCGTTTGATTATCTAGGGATTCGGGTTGGGGCTAATATGAGTAGGGCGAGTCACTGGGCATCGGTCTTGGAGACGATGAGAAATAGGCTGGCTTCATGGAAGGCGAAGACGTTATCGATGGGGGGTAGACTCACCCTTATCAAGTCGGTTTTATCTAATTTACCTATTTATTATTTATCTTTATACAGGGCCCCGGTGATTATTTTAGAGAAGATGGAAAGAATGATGAGGAATTTTTTGTGGTCTGGTGCGGAAGATATTAAAAAAATTCATTGGGTTTCATGGGAAGCGATTACACTTCCTAAGAAAAACAGGGGTTTGGGTATCTCACGGCTGAGGGATGTGAATATGGCGCTTCTTACAAAATGGGCTTGGCGGTTCAATATTAAAGGTGACGCGATATGGAGGAAAGTTATAGAAGGAGTTCATGGCGGAAGAGGTTGTTAGTGTTTTTTACCAATAAAAACATCTATTTCGGGATGTTGGAAAGTCATTGTTAATAGTGTATCGTCTTTACAAATTAATAATGGCTCTGTTTTGCATCTTATTAGGGGTGTGGTAGGGAATGGAGAGACGATTCGGTTTTGGTATGATTTGTGGCTTGGAGAATCGAGTTTAAAAGAGAGGTGGCCTAACTTATATAAATTGGACAAATTTAAAAAAAGCAAGGTTAAAGATCGGGTTGTGCAAAATACCGATGGTGTAGTCTGGGCGGGCCATTGGAGTCGATATCCAAATTCAGTTGTGGAACTTTCGGAGCTGCAAGATATGGAATGAATGTTTTCGGGTTTTCACATGGTTGGTGGTAAAGATAAATGGGTTTGGGAAGGGGGTTCGGAAAAGATCTTCACAGTTAAAGGGATGAAGGAGTTGTTCCAGGTGGATATTAATTTACAGCAGGTTAAGAAGTTTAAATGGGAGGGGTGGGTTCCGCTAAAAGTCAATCTGTTAGCTTGGAAGGCGGCTAGAGATAGAATCCCGACTCGTTTGGCTCTTTCACAGCGTAGAGTTAATATTCCAGACATCTCTTGTCCTCTGTGCAGTTGTGGGGAGGAACAGGTTAACCACGTTTTCGTTGGGTGAGCATATCATACGGGGTGTGGTGTATTATTTGTAACTGGTGTCGTTTGGAGCCGTTCTACGCATATGCTTATGATGACTTAACTACTTTGTATAAGAATGTGCATGCTGGGAAGTGGAGGAAGAAAATTATTAGAGGCGTGGTAATGATTACTACTTGGGAGATTTGGAATGCGAGGAACAATATGGTGTTTAACAACAAAGCTTTTAAGGTTTTGGAGGTTGTGGCAGAAGTGAAGTCTAAGGCCTTTTTATGGTTGAAACATAGGTCGAAACATAGGTCGAAACATAAAACTATTGTGTGGAAAGATTGGAATTGTTATCCGTTGTATATGTGTGACTAATTTTGGCGGCTCTAGTCTTTTAGAGCTTGCCGGTTTTAATGAAGTTTAACGTTCAAAAAAAAAAAAAAAGAATATGATTACAATTAATGTGGATGTATCATTAAATATGATATTAGTGTTTTAACATTGTTACATTAACTCATGTTTAGTTTAATGACATCATTTTAACCCGTTTTTCCTGTAAACCGCATGATAATAAAACGCATCAAGGAAGCATATTTTATAATATTATTAATGCATTTATATTGTGATTAGTAGAAATTAAGATGTACCTAAACTGCACCGATCAGTTCACATGTATATATATTTTGTAATTAAGAATTGCTTTTAATCGCAAGAATCATTTATATATTTCTTTTAGAACTTGCATGAATCCATAATTACACCCCTATCCATATTATCTACATTACTTTATTTATAAAGTATAGAGTTAAATGCGAATTTCGTCCCTGAGGTTTGGGCCAGTTTGCCACTCCAGTACAAAAGTTTTTTTTTTTTTTTTTTTTTTTTTTTTGCAATTCCTTCCCTGAGGTTTGGATTTTGTTGCCAAATTCGTCCTTTTCACTAACCCAGTTAAAAAAGCTCGTTAGTGTAAGGGGTATTTTTGTCTTTTTCCCACTTTAATGAAGGACAATATTGTCATTTTATAGCCTATGATAATTTTAAATAATAAAAAAAAGGCAGTCATCTTCGTGTTCCCCTATTTAAAGGTTTAAAACCCTAAAACACATAACACCTTCAAATAAATAATCAAACTAACAATTCGTCTCTGAAATCATGGTGATGTGCCAGTGTGGATCAACAACCGTCATCAAAATCTCCTGGACAACTCATAATCCAGGTCGTAGGTTCTATTGTTGCATAAATAGGTGTGGGTTCGTTGACTGGGCGGACTCCCCTATGTGTACAAACCCTACTGTGCTGGTCCCTGCTCTGTTGGACACAATACGTCGTCATGAAGACAATGTTAGGAGGATGTTTGCCAAGAAAGCAGAAGCTGATCATCTGTTGAAGAAATTGTCGAAGCAAAACAGGATGCTGAAACTAGGTCTAGGGTTTTCATGGATGATGTTTGTGTTGTACTATACGAACCAGTAATGTAGGGTTTGGATATGTGGTTGATGGGTTTTGATTGTGGTTGTAGGTTAATGTATTAGAATGGTATGGTTTGTAGGTTAATGATGTAGTAAGATGATGATGGGTCTGTAATGAATCATGTAATTGTAATCTTTTGGTGATGATGATGGAATGAAGTTAATGTTTTGGTAACATTTGTGTGTAAGTGTGTTGAACTTGAATGTTGAATGACCAAATGTTGAATGTTGACCCATTAAGACAAACAACAAAACAAAACAAAACAAAACAAAACAATAACATGAATATGACCCATGAAGCTGTTGACTTTCTGCAGTCAACTGACCCATATTACCAAATGTTGAATGTTGACCCATTAAGGCAAACAACAAAACAAAACAAAACAATAACATGAACATAACATTTAACAAGCATAACAAAACAAAGCTGTTGACTTTCTGCAGTCAACTGACCCATATTACCAAAGCTGTTGACTTTCTGCAGTCAACTGACCCAATAATCCTGCACATACCACAAAATCTGACAAGAACATAACATTTAACAAGCATAACATTTAACCAACAAGCCAAATTACATACCAAAGTTGGAACATATCTTAAACAACTAACAGCAAACCAAAAGATGAAGTTTTCAGACAGATTACATACCCAAAAGACATAAAGTTAGTAAACAGTTTGACACTAGTACATGCCAACTAACCCAAAACATAACAAAAACTACTTAACAAGCTGTGAAGCTGTGATCTTCACCCTTCAACCTGCATTTCTAGCCTCCCCTGATTCAGCACCTCCTGTACCCCCACCTTGTGATCCAGCTACCCTTCCACATGTCCTCTTGTTGTGTCCCTTTTGGTTGCACTTGTTACAGGTTAAAGAATTACCCTTTCTTGGCAGTTTCCCAGTAGGTGTGATTGATTGGCTCATATTTTGAACTTCCACTTCAGATGGTCCCTTCTTAGGCTTCCTTTTCTTCTGACTTGCTGATTGGCTAGCCTCTAAAACCTCCTCTGCAGACTTCTTTCTCTTTTTCTTGGGTCTACCAATCTGGACATGATATTTAGGAGGAAGCAATGTAGTTGGACACTTTGAAGTTGGCCACATATCCATGCCATTGATAGGGTCTACTGTGTATGCATACACCTTCTTCCATGTATCTATAGAGTAAGATTTATCCACCCATCTTTCAGGAATACCATCACCTTGACCATGCAGGGCCCTGTTCCAAATACATGCTACTGCATGCCTACAAGGTATGCCAGTAAGCTCCCATTTGTTGCAGGAACAAGACCTCTCATCTAGATTAACAGTCCTTTGGTCTTGACAGTCATTGTAATGTGTGCTCACTTGAAACTTTGTACCTCCATTCCAAATGACTGTATACTGTGAAGCCTCATCCTTGATTGTTGCAAATGCAGTTTCTGCAGCAGGTGTTAATGGACCATTACACCTAGCAATCAACTTATGTACCACAACAATTCTTTTCATTAAGTATTCCCTAATGAATTCAAGGCAGGCTATCACAGGTTTGTCCCTCCCCAGAACTAACTGCCTGTTGAAAACCTCACACAGATTGTTCAATAACACATCACACCTTGCTCTACCTGAAATAGATTAACATATAACTATATTTAACACATTTAACCTAAATAGTTACATGTATGCAATAACAGAAATACATCATACCTGAGAAAAAGGCCCTTGACCAATGTTTAGGTGGTATCTCCTTCAACCAATCATACAAAGCTTGATCTTTCTCCTGAACTGCCTTCATTGCCTTCTCAAAAGCTTGTGGTGTTGTTGCAGCAGCACATCCCCATAACAACTTTTTGTACACATCACCTCTCCACATTGGCTTCATGTTTTCATGTATATGTCTTAAGCAAAACCTATGCTCAGACATTGGAAACACCTTACTGATAGCAGGAATGATACCTTGAATTTGAACCCAGTTAGTGCAATAGGCATATGTAAACACCTTACCTTTACTACCCTCTTTATTGTTACCATCACTACCACTATCATCATACTCAGAATGGTCATCATCAGTAATAGGCTGTTGATAAGTAGCATCATCACTTTCACTACCATTTTCCCTATCAGTAACCTGATCAGACTTATCACTACCATTTTCCCTATCACTAACTTCTACTTCATCAACCAAATCAACAAAAGCAGCCTCATGTATTTTTTCACTTTCATCTTTTTTAGCATCACATTTTTTAATATGCTGAATATAAACGTCAATAACTTTACTACTTTTAGCATACTTAATTAACCTCAAAACATCACTGTCATTACCTAAAGGTCTTAAACCTATATCTAGCCGTTCACCAGGTATGCTGAAATGGTATAGAACTACGTCCTCGTCTGAATAACCCAATGTAAGCATCATATCATTCAATATTATGATAGAAAAGATATCAGAGTCAATCTTGTCAATGTAATCAACCTTACCCCCTTCATAACTCACATCTGGAAATTCAGTAAAGTCACCACCATGATAAATCTTTAAAGTGAAGAAATCAGGTCGATTAGCTGAAAACAAACAATAAACACCTCATTATTAACCTGATCATCGAGGTAAAGAGGCACATATAAAAAATTAACATTTTAGAGGTAGAAGAACATACCATATTTCAATTGTGGGTCGAAGTCGTAGTCATTTTCTCGTATGCACCATTCCCAAGTTTCGTCATCCATTGTTGTTAATCAGTGTTTGTTAGGGTTTGAATGGGTTTGAATGGATTTGAATGGTTGAATGATAATCAGACGAGAGGGGTTAGGGTTTTATATTGAAATATTATTTTCGTTTTTAATTCGTTTTTTTATTCATTTTTTAGTAATTCGTAATTTGACCAAAATACCCTGACACTAACGAGCTTTTTTAACTGGGTTAGTGAAAAGGACGAATTTGGCAACAAAATCCAAACCTTAGGGAAGGAATTGCAAAAAAAAAACTTTTGTACTGGAGTGGCAAACTAGCCCAAACCTCAGGGACGAAATTGGCATTTAACTCTAAAGTATAATATAGAGTGTGTAAAGTGAAAAATTCATTTAACTTTTAAGACACTTGAAAAACGATTTGTTGCATTTGAAGACTAATTTTGTAGGTGCGCTTAAATATGAGCCGACCTAAGTTCTGTTAGGTATCAGTCGGCGCAGCGGAATCAAACACACAAACGGCACACACGATTATCATGCGATGAACAGAAAATAATAAACACGACACAAGAATTTTACGTGGTTCGGTCCCAGTGGGGGACCTACGTCCACGGGCTACAACTAGGTTATTTCATTAAGCTCAAGGCACACAAGATTACAATACATGACTAGGGTATATATAGAGAACGATTAGGTTAAACAACTTAGGGACCAAGAAAACTAAACAGGGCCTGGCCCATGTCTTCTAATGTCAACCTTAAAAGCCTAATAACCAAGGACTTCACAAACCCAACAATCTCCCACTTGAAGGCCTTGCGAGGAACTCCATGTATGTGTATGTATGGATCGTGTAAACAACAAAGAATGATCAAACAAGTTAGTTTTAGGTGCGGAATCCCTAAAACAATCACAAAATAATAGTCAAACAGATCAAAACAAGTAAATCATCATTTCAAAAGCTTTTCATTAATTAGAAACTCAATTACACGTTTAGAGATTGATACAAACAGGGTAAGAACGTGAAAAGAGCTAAATAAACTTCTAGAGAGAGAATAAGAAAGTGGAGGGAATAATATGACACAAAGTTTCATTCAAAAAATCAAGCTTGACTATTTATAGACTGCACATTCGCCCAAATGATTCGTGCGAATGTGCAGGTTCGACCAAACCAACTGGTCGAACCAAGCCATACATAAACAATATTCACATTCGTCCAAAACTAGCTCCTTCGCACCCTCTGATCTTCCTTCGACCAAACAAAAACCTTCCTTCGTACCTACCATTTCTCCTTCGCACCAACGACATTTCACAAAACAAGTTTATTTGAACAATCCGAAGCACTAGTCGCACAACTGCATCTACAAACTCCCCCTCGACTATTGCTTGGATTGCTGTCGACGTTGTTCATCCATTCTGATGTTCATCAATCTGATATGTCGCTGAATCTTCTGTTCTTTAGTCAAAACCGGTTCCTGAAATTGTTTTGGCTTCGTCCTTTTCAATTTAGGCACCTTTTGGCTTCTCTACAAACTTCCCGAGCAACTTGTCATAGTCACAACCAGCGTTAATATCATATGCAAAGCACAGAAATACCACGCGTTGGTATTTTCCTGCTTGTTCAGCATCCTTCACTTCAGAATAGATCGGATTGTAAAACAACATTATTATATCCTCATGTGAACAGTTGATTAACCACATGGGATCAAAAATGTGTATCTTCTTGAAATTCTTCTCTCCCTCTTTCAGCACAATCACAGCCTCTGCTATCTTCCAATCATAATACCACCAAATGAAATCTTTAGCGAAGTGTTGTGGAATCGGCAACAAAGGAATCTTTTTCAACACTCGCGGTGGTTTATACTTTAACGTCACCTTGGGCATACCTGTAATCAGATCAATATCCTTTTTATGAACAATTCGTTTTGGATATTGTGGTTCAAATAAATCCCACTTGGTTCGGCTTTCTCTCGTCATCTTCTCAGCAAAGTAGGTAATCTGACTATTTGACGCTCCCGTTAATCGGTGACGACAAATATCACGAATTGCCCAGTAAGGAAGAGTCTTCAAATGATGAAACTTATCAAAATATAAGATCCCCTTCTCCCACTTCACTGCTATACATCTCAGTTCTTTAACAAACTTCCAGGCCAATGCACGACCTTTGAAAATTCCACTATGAAGTTTGTAAAAACTACCTTGTATTTCAGCTTTTGGACGGTTATTTTCTTTCTCTTTCAATTTCCTCAAAAACTCCTTCAAACTCTTAGATTGATCGAACCGTGGTTTATCATGCCCTTTAAAAATCTCATCCTCAAACACTTTGCTCTTCTCTTTAGCCAGTTTCTCGGCTTGGTTTAGCACTTCATCCGAGAATCCAGGAAATCCACAATCTTGATTATTCTTGAAATATTGTGGATATTCCTCACTCGTTATATCCTCCATTTCAACCTCTTCAAAAGCAGGAACGTCACGGTCATCAGAATGATTCCCGGCTTCCTTCTCAGGTATCTTTGGAATGTAATTATCAGCAAGCAACTCTTCCAAAGTCTTTCCCACCTGTTTGGCTAAACCTTCAAGTATTTCTTTAGAAATCGCCGCAGAAACCTCTCCATCTTCAAGATCTGGGTCATCAAACTCCAATTCAAATAGTTTATTGCTCGACTCGAATATTTCTGGAAATCTGCTTGTCATGTCAATCGTCCAGACTCGATCTGTGAGCATCTGGCGATACATGTTCTTGTCTTCTTCCGATAACGACTGCAGTTTTTCATTCCAGAAGATATCGTCATCAACATTTTCACCTGGAGTCTTAGAGCTCGACTCTCCACCCTTACTTGAATCACGCTTTTCATAAGTATACTTCTCAGCATTGTCATCATCATCATCATCACTACTATCAAAAGCAGAGCTGTTTCCATCACTCGATCCACCATCTGAACCTCCATCATCTCCATCATCTTTCTTCTTCTTCTTTTTAGAATCATTTCCAGCATCTTCATCAAGATCTTCATCTTCTTCTTCGTCAGATGGTTCAAAGTCTACCTGCTCTTCTTCTCGTTCTTTATCTTCTTCACCAGCTTGAAGTAGAGGAGCTCGAGAGTACAAGTCTTTTATCAAATCATCCATATGCTTGTTACTCTTCTTTAGTTGTTTGTTCTCCTCTTTCAAGACAATAATCCTTCTGGTGTTTCGTTGCTCGTGCTTCAGCAACTTCTTGTTCTCTCTTTTCAACTTCTTGATTGTTTTCTTCAAAACTTCATTATCATCATGGGATGTGACTACGACTTCCAACATCTTTCGATCATTTGACTTCAATTGCTCGATCTAAGTTTGCTGTTTGTTAATAATACTCATCATCTCAGATAATCTTTGATTCACAGCATTCATGATATCACTATCCACTGAAACTTTCTTCTTAACAGGTACTTCTGCAACTTCAGGCAGTTTGCCTTTCCTCGTCTTCTTGAGCACGTTATCTAAAGCTTCATTAAACTGATCAACAGGAATATCATCACTCTGTTGTGTGCTCGAAGTAGTCGCAGTCTTTTGCTTCTTTGATGCTGGTGCAGTAACCGGTGACTTAGAACTAGAAGCTGGTGGAAGTTTCTTACCAGCTATGAGCGATTCAATCTCCATCTTTCTCTTTTGACTTGGTTTCTCTGGTTTCTTCTTCTTTGACTTTTCAGCTTGTACAGGTGAACCAGGAAAATCTTTATCTATATTAAGAATCACTTCATCTTCATCAACAGGAATTGGACTCTTATTCCCTTGATCTTCAACAGTTTGACTAGCAGACTCACCAGCCACAGTGGCCTTGGGCGTGGTGGTCTTTAACATTTCAGTCTCCGAGTCCCAATGTTCATCTTCTTGCGTCTCTTCTGAATCAATCGACGCTTCGTCTACAATATGCAAACCTTTCTTTGCCATCGTCTTGTTTCTTCTTGGTGTGTTCTTTTTCTTCTCAGGTTCAGACATAACTTCTAACCTTATCCCTTTCTCCTTAACCTTTCCACTCTTGGCACCGACATTAACAACCTGTCTTTTGCGCTTCGCATCTGGATCAACAGGATGTAATGGGTTATCTGGATCAGAATCACTGTTTGCGTGTCTTACAAGCCCTTCACCTGGATCTGTATAATCTATTCTTGCTAGATGTCCAAATATACGCCTTACTGGTGGACGTTCATTGACCGACAATCCTTTGTACGCCTTCATCCTAGCAAGTGTATTAAGTGACATATGTTCCTGAACAACAATATGCTTAGGATCCCTCTTCAAGTCTTTATACTTGTTATCAAATACCATCTGGAGGAAACGAGGATATAGTAGAAACTTCAGGTTCCTCGTGCCGTTTACGGGCTCTAACAAGTGTTCCATCAACATGACTGAAACATTGAACGGTTTGTTCAATACCAGGGCAACCATCATAGAGCTAATACTTTTGCGCATCAAGTCATATCCTCCAGCGGCTGATCCGAATACATGTATCAAAACGTGTGCCAAATATTTGAATTGAGGGCACAGTTTTCCCTTGTGCAATGAACCGTCAGTGATTGGTCCATTGTATTTCATTCTCAGGAAACACTTTCGCTGATCCATGAAACTAAACTCCTTAGGATCTGTTTTCTCATCTTGTAAGTTCAATGCTTCTCGTAAATCCTGCTCACACACAATAACTCTTTGTCCTTGGATCTTGCTAGTCAAGCACGACTCGCAATTCCAGAAATCTAGCTTCGCTCCTGACTAGAATTCTTGCATCATATCTCGGTAAATGATAGTAGGTGTAGCAATCGCATCAATCACCCTACATCTTTTTAAGAATTCAATGATTCCTACAAACTCCGTGTGCTTTTTAACTTCTCCGAGATACGCACAGCAATTATGCGCATTCTCGAAGGCTAAAGGCTCTTCAGGAACTTTCTTGGCAGGTTGTGAGGACGATCCAGCTTGCTCAGTAGTCTTCTCCTGCTCGGACATGGTTAATTCTGCAAAACAAAACAAAGAATCATGTTAAAAAATCGACAAAAATTCAAATCTTGAAAATTTTGGTAATCAACATTCTCATTCGCCCAAACGGGGGTGCGAATGAGAAAAACATGGTGCGAATGTGAAAATTGAATGGTACGAATGTATGGATTTTGGTAAAAAGTTTCATTCGCCCACAAATTTCTTCATTCGACCAGTTTGTCATCTCCTTCGCCCATTCGAAAGGGTCGAAGGAGTCAGTTCATATTTTTGAATTTCCAATTATGAAATTTATGGTTCCTGATCATGTTCTTTTGATTTGAATAGCAACTAACAATGCCGATTAACCATTCTAGACTAACAGTTTCATCAACTTGTCATTATATCTGTGTTTTCAACTAAAACTAGGGTTCAAAACACAACTGATGATCAATTGATCAATCTGTTGGTTTTAAATCCATGGTTTATGATTTTTCTCCCCCTAAAACACATATATAATGAATCCTTAATAGCAAGTGTAACAAATAACACGTTAATATCAGATTTTAAAAGTTAGGGCTTGAAACAGAGAATCAGTGATAAATCCATTAATCCTTGATGTTAACCTATAAAAGATAGTGGAAAATGATCAGTGTATGTAGACGAGCACAATGGTATGTCACAAAATAACAAAGCAACAAGGTGAGGTTAGAGTGAAATTTCTGAAAAATTTTTGTATAGGGTCGAATGAGACTGAAATGGTATATATAGGCACACTCCTTCGCCCGTTCTACACGTACGAATGAGAAGCTTTTGTCTCCTTCGACCCTAGTTAAAAGTTCGAATGAGCCAAAAGGGTTCGAATGAAACATATGTTCAAGAACACTCTCCTTCGCCCGTTTAAAACATACGAAGGAACATGAAAAATCCCACATTCGACCAACCGAATGGGCGAATGAGATTTGGGATTTTTGATAAATTTTTCAAATCTCAAAAACGAGTCCCGATCCAATTATTTTTCAACTTTTAAGCATCCAACATTCAAATTTTCACATTTAAAAGGTTACAAAGCTCAAATGGTGTAACAAGGTTTAGAAAATCGACATCAACCACCATCAGTTATCAAAAATAAGATGGAAATGAAAAATCTTTTTGGATCTTCTAAAGTTTATGCTAAAACACACCTAAAATCTTTTTGAGTTTTGTAATTTTTGACGAGAAAATAAAATGCAGAAATGTAAATGAAAAACTGTAAATGTTTTTGGGATTTCCGGTAAAGGGATCATATCGGTTATTGAGAAATCTGATCACACCGTTGATCTTTTGAATTATTATCATTAAAGACAATGTGTGATCTGGCAACTGCTGATATTGTGATCCACATAAACTCACATGCAGACTTTTGTGCAGTGCTTTAAACTGATACTGATATTTATAGTATAAACGTAATCGTCTGTGGTTCCCACGCACACGACATACTCCCGTATCAAGAAGTAAATGTACAAAGACTCATTTTAAAGCGTGATTATGCTTTCGTCGTCTGTAATTTTACAAGGTATAATGCACAGAGGTATACAGGTCAGCAAATTAATGCAGCAAAGTAACATATGCACTGTACCAGGTTGAGGACTGATATTAATCATGATTTGCATCAGTGATTAATACGATGTAATAGATAATCTTTGATCATCATATAACATGGAAAGTTCCTCAATTCGGTAACTTTTAGGATTTGGCATAAAGCTCTTTTATAAAGACACTCTGTCTGATCTAGGTCCGTAATGACTTACAGCAGAAGATCAGAGAGGCTATCCCCAGACAACTAATAACATAACGACCCTAAACCTCCGAGTTTTGTACAAATACCCTATCAAACGAAATTACGGTACTAAGACCATATGCCCATGAGGAGTTCATCCACATAACAATTCGTTTGATATGTATGTATCAGGCACGCAGTAATAGGTCTACGAAGCCTAGCAGCACATCGCACAGACTCAGACACACGCCCTATATAGCAGTACATTACTTAGAATGTGTCAGATCCCCACTGATGTACAATCATTTCCCTTTATACTCCAGGAAATCATTTTTGATTTTTCTGATTTTTATAAATTTTCGAATTTACTGTTCTCAAGGATAAGCTGGAGCATTTCAAATATGTGACTGCCCAGATATCGTTTGTTCACAGAAATCTGACGGCATTAATCTAAGGGAAGAAGATATTGTGACATCCGTCACTTTTATCCTATTATTATTACACATATATAAATATACATTTTTTTTCGCATCTCCTATCTTATACGTCACGTTTTATCCTTATAATAATAATAATAATAATAATAATAATAATAATAATAAAAACAATAATAATAATACATAATAATAATATGTAGAACAAACTAGCAGCCCATTAACAAGCCCCAGCCCAAGAGCCCATCAGTCCAGCCCACTTCCTCCTTCCCCTCATCTGCTTTCAAAAAAAAAAAAAAAATTGTGCCTCTGCCCGGATTCGAACCGGAGCAGAAGGCCGGCTCAGACGCTACACACCCACACACAAGCCAGCTGAGCTACGGCTCATATCTGTTGTAACACCAACTCAAATTATTTAAATGGCTTTCTAAAAGTCAGAAATGTTGCCTTCTTCCTTGTCTGTTCGAAACAGCAAGCACCCACACAAAATTCTTTTTTTGTCAACTTTCCTAAACCTCCACTAATTAATACCTTTAATCACTATACTAGGTAACAATTGACTCATTTAACAAACTTACGAATTCAATTGCATTTTACACGCACAATCATACAAATTCACGCGTTTATATTTAACACGGGTCAAAACTTTCCAATTCATTCCTACGAGTGCAAGCCTATAAATTGAACCTTTAATCTCAGTCCCACTCGCCGAACATCTCTTCTATATCTCCAATTTCACTTGAAAATTCTCTGTTCGTTGAATTTGGTTAAAGTTTGACTTCGGCCTTGACCGATCGATTCTGTGTCAAATCGTGATTGTAAGTTATATTTTTCTTGTGGGTTTTGTTCATAGACACTCACACAGCAATAACCCTCTGATTAATTGGGTTATTGCTATGTGAATCAAACAATTGCGAATCTAGGGCTTGTTCTTAGTATAATTGGGGAAGAACATGAAGATCAGTTATGTTATTTATTTTTTTTAAAACAAGAATCAACACAACCACTGGTCTAGACCAAGTGGTTGTGTCTTGTGCTCACAAACAAGACCACGCGGGTTCGATACCCTGCTGTGGCGGGTTGTTTCTTTTTGTTGGTTTCATTATTAAGGCAAATAAACATATATATATATATATATTATATATAACCAATAGTATTTTAAAATTAGTTTTTAAAATACTAAGACTCTTTAAAAATTCTACAAAAATTATTTTAAGTTAATCTAATGAAAAAGTTTAACTTACAATTTTTTAGTTTTCAAAAATTTATTTATTTAATATATATAATAAATAAATCAAGTTTATTCTATTTTATTTATAAAATTCTATAAAAATATCAAAACGATTTCATAAAATTCCACAAAAATTATTCTAAGTTTATAAATCAATAAGCATTTCGGAAATGATTTTTAATTCAGAAAAATCGTTTATTTAATATTTTTAACCAATTTTTATTACTTTTAATCGTAAATAATTCATAATAAATTCATTTTTCAATATTTTTGTACCAAAATTTTACACAAATTATTTCTAACTATCTAGAACTGAATTACAATTTTTAATTCAGAAATTCTTTGATTTTAATATTTTTAGATATTAAAGTCATATTTTGAACAATTTGAAATAATTAGATTAAATATTCTATTTTCAAGAAAATAATTTTATAAAAATTATTTTCATACTTAAAACCTTATGTTGTGACTATATTCAACTTAAAATTTTACAAAGAGACTTTTATTTATTTATTCATTAAATTTCTTATATTTAATAAACAATTTGTTTAATAAACAAATAAACATTTATCCCCAATTCGAAGCCCTAGAAATACATATATCCTAGAGTTATTTCCCTTACACATTATCGAATACTTTAGGTTGATCATTTGGGAGCAATCTCAATTCATATTTCGTTGTCCTAGTCCAATTTCAAGTTATTACGTGAACTGTGAGTATTCCTACCCCTTTTTGCATTTATACATTTTTGGGGTGTTACATGTACACTATTACGATTTCAAATACAAGTTTACATTTTTACAATACAATTCTAGTACTATGTGCATTCCTTACAACGTGCTTTATGCTTAGACAATACATGTGGATTACATTTGTACTTAGTGAAATCATTAACATGGTACAAGCCGACCTTAACATTGGATAGCGCTATTTGGATTGACAACCCGCCTAGATTGATTCTCCCCCTTTTTCATCGGAGAATCCGTGGCCAGTGTTAAGTCATCATCCATTTATTGGTTGAGTACACTACAGTTCATACAGTACATTATACAGTCACAGGGTTGATTTCGCTCATTTGTATGATACATAGTTTACATATTTGCACTGTAGCTTGCACTTGAATTGTATACTTTTTAACCTACTATATATATCAAATCTAGGAATGCACACCAACATTTCATATGTTGACCAAACCTATTTTTGTACATGTTTCAGGTGCAGTTTGATCTAGTGCTTAGCAAGAGACATTTAGTGCTTTATTTCAATTCAGTTATTTCAATATTTACATTTCATTTAGACAATGTAATTTCCATTTCCATGTAAGACAAATTTTGGATTATTCAATAATATTTACATTTTAGTACCATGAGCTTTTGAACAATCGTCCCTACGTGGCACCTCGATGATTCCGCCATCGGTTGGGGTGTTACAGATATAGCAGTCAGCAAAGAAATTTTCTAATTTTTATGGATTTTGAAAATTTTCAATGTTTTTGGATTTTTGAAATTTTTTGTTTTGAAAAAACAGTAAAAATTTAAACTAGAAAATGATAGACTGAGGTGGTGATCAGTCCTGTTTTTCTTTAATACCATTAGCTTTTAAAAGATAATCAAATCTGGATTTGTCAAAAGCTTTGGTAAAAAGATCTGCGCGTTGGTAATCAGTGTGGATTTTGACCATATCGATCAACTCTTTAGCATAACAATCACGGATAAAATGATATTTAATCCGGATATGTTTAGCCTTTGAGTGATTTACTAAGTCTTTTGTTAATGCGATTGCGGCTTCATTATCACAGTAAATAGGGGTTTTAAGAAATTGCAAACCGTAATCCACCATCTGTTGTTGGATCCAAAGAACCTGTGAGCAGCAGCTCGATGCTGAAACGTATTTTGCTTCACATGTGGATAGTGCAACTGCGGTTTGTTTCTTGCATTGCCAGGTCACGAGCCTGCTCCCCATAAACTGACATCCAGCCGTTGTGGATTTGCTGTCTTTGTCACAGCCGCCCCAATCTGCATCACTAAAAGCGATTAGATCAAAATTATCATCATGAGGGTACCAAAGTCCTTTCGATGGACAACCCTTCAGATATCTAAGGATACGCTTGACAGCTGCAAGATGAGTCTGTTTCGGCTTCGATTGATATCGTGCACAAAGACATGTCGCAAACATTATATCCGGTCTAGACGCGGTGAGATAAATCAGAGATCCAACGATTGCTCTGTATGTAAATGGATCAGTCAGCTCCCCCTTAACGTCAACTCCAATCCCGTGATTAGGTTGTATCGGGGTATCCATCGGCTTCGAATCATCCATCTGGAATCGGCTCAAGACTTCAGAAACGTATTTCGTCTGGTGAATAAAGATCCCCGTTGGTCTTTGCTCCACCTGCAAGCCTAGGAAAAACTGCATTTCTCCCATTGCGCTCATTTCGAACTTTTCCTGCATAACTTTTTCAAATTCCCTGCACACAAGTTCGTTAGTTGACCCGAAAATAATATCATCAACATAAATTTGTACAAGAAGCAAGTCATCTCCTGCTCGTTTCGTGAACAGTGTACAGTCTACCAATCCACGTTTGAATCCTTTCGAGAGAAGATACGTGCTCAGCTCCTCATACCATTGTCTCGGAGCTTGGTGCAACCCGTAGAGAGCTTTGTTTAAAACATAAACCTTATCCCGGTGAATAGGGTCCTCAAAGCCTGGCGGTTGACCTACGTAAACTTCCTCTTTGACCACACCGTAAAGAAATGTGCTCTTAACATCCATCTGATACACCTTGAATTTCTTCCAGGATGCAAATGCTAGGAACATTCGGATAGCTTCCAGGCGTGCAACAGGTGCATAGATTTCATTGTAGTCGATTCCTTCAACCTGATGAAAACCTTGAATAACCAAACGAGCTTTGTTTCTCACTATGACTCCTCTATCATCCTTCTTACACTTAAACACCCATTTGGTTCCAATTTTCTTTCTTCCCGGGGGCAAATCTGTCAGCGTCCATACGCCGAGTTTCTGAAATTGTAACAGCTCTTCTTGCATTGCTTCCACCCAGGCATCATCCAAAAGAGCGTCCTTGTACGTCCGCGGTTTAACCTGCGAAACATAACAAGCGAAAGACCAGTCATTTTGAAAACCAGATTTTTGTATTTTGGCATATAAAGCAAGGTTGCCAATATTTTCTGGTGCTTGAGCATTCCTCAATTGCCCTCTTGTCATAACGCTGCTACCAGGATCACCAATAACCTGTTCAAGCGGGTGTATCCGATGTATCCGAGATTCCGGATAATCAGGTACTTGAACTCCCGTTTGAGTCGTCAAATTCTCTGTAGAAACCAGATCATTACCCACATTCGATGTTGAAGCATCAGTTGTAGTTGGGTTCACTGGTGGTGTCACTGTAGCATTGTCCAGAATAGCTTCACTTGTAGCATCATCATCTTCATCTTCTGAATCCGATGAATTAAGCGTTGTAGAAGCTTCTTGGAACACCTCTTCTTCCATCACAGGAGCAGTGGTATCATTAGAAGCTGCTTGGGGGTGTACAGTGATCGGACGCACTAACGGTGAAGTTACAGCGTTTTCGACCTCGTAATATAAGCGAAGTACAGCTTCTTCAACCATGCTATCTAGATTGAATGATTCAAAGAAGTCTTTGTAATCAAACATCCAATCTGGACCTCCACCCTGTACATTTTGTGTGTATCTTTGTACTTCGACATTAGCCCACTCCTCGACTTTTCTAGTTCTTTTGTTGAATACCCTTTTTAGTGGGGTTGCATATCCAACAAAATAACCTTCTTCAGCCTTTGGTGCGAACTTCTCCGAAGGATTAAGCATTATACACGGGGTACCAAATGGTTCTAGATACTCCAGATTCGGCTTTCGTCGGTTCAACAGCTCATAAGAAGTTTTGCCAAACTTCTTCACTGTTAAAACGCGGTTTAAAGTGTAACATGCTGCGTAAATAGCTTCATTCCAGAACATAACTGGAAGATTTGAATCCGCAAGCATTGTTCTCGCCGTCTCGATTAGAGTCCTGTTCTTTCTTTCTGCGACACCGTTCTGCTGGGGTGTATACGGAGTGCTATATTCATGATGGATTCCCTTGTTTGCACAAAGATCCTCAATCTGAGCGTTTTTGAACTCCGTCCCATTATCACTCCGGATTCGTTTGATCTTCAGACCATAGATATTCTCCAGACGTGTAAACAGAACTTTCAGGTTGGCAAACGTGTCGCTTTTCTGGTGCAAGCACATAACCCATGAAAATCTTGAATAATCGTCAGTCACCGCAAGACAGTACAATTCCCCGGCATGACTTTTACGCCTGACTGGACCGAATAAGTCCATGTGCAAACGCTCAAGCGGTAGTTCAACGGAATTTACTTTCTTTAGTCTATGGGCCTGTTTGTGCTGCTTTCCCTTTTTACAACTAACACACTTGTCATTCAAATGGAAATGTTTCACATTAACTCCCGTGACAAGTTCATTCTTCACTAACTGGTTCATCTTTCTCAAATGAATGTGTCCCATTCTCCTGTGCCACATAATAGATTCTTTTTCTGTAGCCTTAGAGAGGAAACATGTGACTTGGCCATGGGTGGTCATAGCTTTGGACATATCGAGAATATACAAATTGTTTACTCTCGGTACCTTTAGCATCACCCACTCTTTTGGAAGTTCAAACCCCGGTTTCAGGATGTAGCAAGATTTGTCGTCAAAATAAACAGAAAATTGCTTATCACAGATTTGGCTAACACTGAGCAAATTGTAATCTATCTGTTTCACGTACGATATCCGCTCAAATGTCACGACCCCATTGCTTACACTACCATCCATCGTAATGTAGCCTCCTTTATTTCCTGCAAACGCTACATAACCTCCGTTTATGTTCTTGATATCAAAGAGTAGCGTGAGATCCCCTGTCATGTGACCAGAAGCTCCACTGTCAACAATCCATAGGCTGCTAACAGGGCCAGCTGGAGCTCCCTGCACATATCAAGTAAAGCAGTTAGATCTTTCGGGGGACCCAAGCCTGTTTGGTCTTGGGTCTTTGAACGGGTTGTTTCAAAGATTCTTTCGATTCACAAACATCTTGGGTTTTCTCAACCCCTTTCTTCTCACTCTCAACTTTCTTTTTCTCGATTTTCACATTCTGTGAAGTTGAGGCACCCTCAGATTCCTTTGATGACCAAGATTGTTCAGACCTTTTCAAGATCCGGATCTGAGATTTTGAGGTCTCAGCCGGTTTCTTTACTTCGTCTTTAAAAGCAACCTTCTTGGTTACCTTCTCTGATTTAACAGAGACAGGTCCAACTGCTGGTTTTACATTAGGTTTAGGAGCAACCTTTTTGTTATCAGCAATTGAGTTCATCACAGGTTTCTTTACAGTTTTCTCAGTGGCTATCCGGTTGCGTTTATCATAAGTCATCGGACGGTTTTCCCTTTTGTTGTAAAAATTGTTTTGATTATAATAAGGTGCTTGCTGAGGGAAAAACCGTCTTTGGGGATAACTGTAGTTGTCAACCGGATAATCATGATGTTGCCTCATCTCCACCTCGTGCCTCTTGTGTCGTACGTACGGGCAGGTGGCAAGTAAATGTCCCCTTTCCCCGCACTTAAAACACGCACGGTATTCTTCATAGTTTTCTTTGATAGGCGACTTGGAAAAACTCGCAATGGGATATCGATCAACCATGCATTGTTTCCTTAAACTCTCAGGAGCTGGTTCCTTCGAGTAAGTCGGTTCAATGAAACTATTTGCTTTATCAACTAGCAGAACGAATTGTGTGACATTGACCTTGGCATCTTTATCCGAATAAATTTTCTCTAAAATTTCTGGAGGAATGTCATTGGTTCGTTCATATTTTGGGAACCAAATTGTACTTTCCTGCTAGATCTTTTCAATTTTGGAATAATTCACAAATTTAATCGGATATTCATCATCAGACAAAATCTTATCGGAGCCTTGCATCCGATAGAAAATTTTCATAGGTTTGTCACATGATTCGTTGCTCATTTCATTAGGTTTCTCAGTTTTAATCTCAGTTTTCTTTTTAACCGGTTTAACCACATTTTTCTCAATTTTCTTTACCTCTTTCTTTTCAACACTTTTACCAACAAACAGTTCAGCTTTCTTAACAACATTCTTTCGATGAGCATTTGCCATAGGATGAACAATTTGAGATGGTGAGACTGGTTCAGTAGTGATTATATGATTTTCATCAGGGATATCACTATCATTTTCAACCGTCTCAGACTGTTCATCTTCTTCATCAGAATCATCTACAGCGACCACACCCTCATTGTTTCCCAATACAGGTCTCACATCAGAATACGGGTCTCCGACACTGGATGTGTTGGACTCGTTATCTAATGTGGAGTCAGATTTGACTAGAGTCTCTGGTGGTATTGCATGTAAATTATGATTTTCAAACAACACCGGAGATGGGACAGCCTTATAGTTTGCACTATTCGACTGGGAAGGTTCTTCTATGATATGGTCAACTACATATGCAATGTGCTTATAACTCTCTAACTTCTTATTCACTTTTTCAGCGAAGCACTTGATGGTTGCCATTTCTAACTTGGTGTTTTCCATTTCATTAATATAGTTATTAATGGCAAGTTGTTTTATTGACAAAGTCTTTTTGAGTTCAGACACATCCTTTTTATAACCATCAAGAACTTTGTTGAAATCTTTTAAATCTTTTTGATAAATCTGACAGTTTATTTTGGCACTCTCAAGTTGTACCTTGAGAAGCTTATTTTCTTCTGTCAATTTATCAAAATCAGCACATTTAACACACACTTTAGAATGAGATTCAGAACTTACCGGTTTAGGAGGTTCTGTCATTGCCATCAACGCGAAGTGAGCTTCCTTCCCTGCAAAGAATTTGGAGTAGTCAATCTTGGTGCACGCATCATCTACCATGCACGACTTGCGGGTCATAAGGAAATCAGCTTCAGCTAGCAACTGATCGATGTCATCGTCTAGTGAATTCACACTAGCTTCTGAGTCAGAATCACTCTCCATGTCCGAATAAGCTGAATCATAGTGCTCTCCAACATCTGTGACAGAATCAAGAATCATTCCAGATTTCTTGTCTTCACTCTCAGCAATCACCTCCTCATTCAACTCCTCTATTTTCAACTCCGACACTTTCTCTATCACAACTTCCTCTTCAATCTCCTCATGCTCATCCAAACTCATCTTCTGTGTCACACAAGCCACATTTCCAGCAGTAATATCCTCTACTCCCAATTGCATACCCGTCCAATCAAAACCTTCATCTTTTTGAATCACTAGAGCTTGGTTTTGATTGTCAGTTTGGTTTTGGTTTTGAGTGTTAGGTGTAGAGATAGGAACAATGGTTCGGTTTGGATTCTGTTGAGGTTGGTTTTGAGTTGTGGATTGTCTAGTGTTAGTATTTTGTTGTGTGTGTTGATGGTTCTGGTAGTTGTTTTGAGGTTGAAAGCTTGAGATGTTGGGAGTGTTGTATGATACCTGATTCTGGTTTTGGTTTTGTCTGTTTTGGTAGGTTGAATTGAACGGGTTTCGATTACCTTGCTGTGCCGGCTGTGTACACTCTCTCTTGAAATGACCCTTCTCACCACAATTGAAACATGTAACCTTGGCTTTGTTGAAGCCGTAAGTGGTGTTGGGAGAAGTTGAAAGGTCAGTTCTTCCAGTTTTCTGGATAAAATCAGTGGCTCTCCTCATTATGCTTGCAAATGCCCACTGTATGTCCATAAGCTCCATCTCCTCTTAATCGATTTGTGCGTAGTCCTCATTGGTGAGATTGTTGTTTCCAATCTGACTCGCAACTAAACCATTGTATGATGCAACCATAGCAGATACTAAAGCAACATGCTGTTGAGCAATCTCAACAGTCACATTGTTAAGATTAGAGGTCTCTAACACAATCGGACTTTGATTTGATTGTGCTTGAGTAATCTGCATCTGATTCATGTGAGGAGTATATTGTTGTTGTTGTTGAGGTTGACTTGCTGTGTAGCAGGCAGCTTGTTGTAAAGGTGAAAAAGGTGGAATAAAGTTTGGTGTTTGATAAGATTGTGGTGTGTATGATGGTGTATATGATGAAGTTTGGGCAAGATAGTTGATTGGTGCTTTTGTGGGTTCAACAACATTGGATACACATGCAATGTGAGGAGCAACATTTGAAGTAGTGCTTGAAGTAGAAAGAGAAGTAGATGTACCACTCACATATAAATCTGGATTCTGTGGAATCTGCGCTCTCTTGGCTTTCCTCTTCTCCTCCATTTCTTTGTTTTCCAGCTTTTGTATGAACTCGTTGATAGTCCAATACTGGTATGCATCCTTTTCCTTCAACACTTCAATGTGTTGGTTCCAGTATGGTGGTAAAGCATCAGCAAATTTATCCACCAGTTCTGACATCGGTATGCTGATCTCATAGCTCGAAAGTTCTGTGAGCAAATGGCAATACCGTGGAACCAATTCTTTTAGAGTTTCATTGCCCATGTAACTAAAGTTCTCGAATTCCTTTCGAAGCTCTTCCATTCTTAGCTTCCTTGTCTTCTCATTACCATCATGTCTGTTTCTCAGCATATCCCATAATTGTTTTGATGTTGTACACGATCCAAACTGATGCAGCAAATCAGTGTTGATCGCCTGAGATAACTGAGAAAACGCCTTCTTCTCGATCGCAAACCTCTTTTTCTCATCATCAGCCAAATTCTCCAACGGTATCGGTTCTCCAGTGTTCTCCAGAATAGGAGAAACATAACCCTTTACTATCATCTGCCATGCTTCGGCTCCCTCTAAGCCTTGTCCCTCTACATGTATCTTAAACTTTGTCTTCCATGTGTTGTACTCCTTCATGTCCATGAGCTTTGGTGGATGATTGCCGCTTCCTGATGATAGATCTTGAATGAGTGTAGATATGGCATTGGTCGTCTGCGAATGAACGGCAGCTGCTGCTACTCCCCAATAGTTGTCAATTGGTTGTTGTAATGGTTGCACAACTTGTTGAGGAGCAGAACTAGTCATAGCCATGTAATTAATTGGCTGGGATGGTGGACTAGTCTTCTGGGCTGCAACTGACCATGGATCTCGTGTTGTCTGCTGTTGTGGTGCTTGAGTAGGTCTTGGCGTTGTTGGGAAGTTCCACATCTTATCCTGTAAACGTTTAAACACGAAAAGATTAGAAATGTTTTAAAACAGGAAACTCTTTCGCACTATCGGACGGGCGAATGAGAAAAATTCTTCTCCTTCGACCGTTTTGAATGATACGAATGTGGACTGATATCACAAAATCTCTTTCGACCGTTTGCTTCTCTCGTTCGACCGTTTTCCTTCTCCTTCGACCGTTCGATCAGTCGAATGTAACACCAACGGGCGAATGAACACAAATAAGCAATGAAAGTCTTCGTTCGACCACTAAAACACCACCTTCGACCACAAAATCTCTCTTTCGACCAAATGAACTCACACTTTTGACCGTTCTCTCTACGTTCGACCCCTGGTAATTCAAAAACGGTTATTCTTTGAAAATCCGTTAATTTTGATCATGTTTATCAAATGTTGATGGATTTTGATGATCTAAATCAGGTTTTGAATCGGAATTGATTTAGAACAAGTTTAATGAAGAGAATTATCCAATTAAACCATGAAAACAAGTTTTAATCAATCAAAATCTTATCAAATCAGTTTGTTCAATGAAAACAGAAACTTTTTGACCAAAATTGGGTCCAAATCAACTGAGAAACTATTAATTTGTGGTTGTTTGATCCAGAATGGCTCTGATACCACTTTGTATGTGTATGTATGGATCGTGTAAACAACAAAGAATGATCAAACAAGTTAGTTTTAGGTGCGGAATCCCTAAAACAATCACAAAATAATAGTCAAACAGATCAAAACAAGTAAATCATCATTTCAAAAGCTTTTCATTAATTAGAAACTCAATTACACGTTTAGAGATTGATACAAACAGGGTAAGAACGTGAAAAGAGCTAAATAAACTTCTAGAGAGAGAATCAGAAAGTGGAGGGAATAATGTGACACAAAGTTTCATTCAAAAAATCAAGCTTGACTATTTATAGACTGCACATTCGCCCAAATGATTCGTGCGAATGTGCAGGTTCGACCAAACCAACTGGTCGAACCAAGCCATACATAAACAATATTCACATTCGTCCAAAACTAGCTCCTTCGCACCCTCTGATCTTCCTTCGACCAAACAAAAACCTTCCTTCGTACCTTCCATTTCTCCTTCGCACCAACGACATTTCACAAAACAAGTTTATTTGAACAATCCGAAGCACTAGTCGCACAACTGCATCTACACTCTAGCCTGTCAACAAGTAAACAACGAACCAATCATCTAGTACTCAGTAATCTCTAAACACATAGGAATACAAGTCTTCCAGGTCTAGCTCCCAGAGAACAAACCAAACTCCAAACCTGTCCACGTATCCACCTAGCTGCAGCGGCCCTTCTCATCAGTAACCTGAAAGGCCCATTGAAGCTCCCAACAACTCCAATATGGTCATCAAAGACCCAGACATGGCAAAACCCGCCATAGACACATCCTCAATCTCAACCGGCCCCTACTTACTCAAATCGCCGGCTCTAGAGACTCCAGAGGAAAGAACACTCTCCACTAACAGCAACCTCCCAGGAGAGATTTCATTCGGATCCTTGGTTTTCCAAACCTAACGTTGATTTACAGACTGTGTCAAAACACCCCATGTGCTCCCACTATTACAAAAATCCCATCCATGCTCAGACCTCCGAATACGCTCAAGCGGATTACCTGGAGTCCCAGAGTCCTTTGCTGTAAACTAGACTCGTTTAACTCTCGAATCAGCGAGCCAAGACTTTACTACACGGAAGTTGGTTCTCTTCTTCCGGTTGCGCAGCAATCTGCACACTTCAAAAGTCTTCAACAATAGATTCTCTAATGCTTCATTGAAGTAGGTAACAAGAAATGAAGCCAAATAGAATCTCGAACCCAAGAGTCTCACTACCTTCCACTGAGTCCCAATGTATCATACCCCGACACATTCTCAGAAGTAGAATTTCCTAGCTATGACATCGACCCTAAGAAAATGTCCACACCTCCATACAGCCTCAACAAGTCAACTACGCCCGGCTCCCACTGTCCCTGTTATCCCAACCCATGCCAAACCGACACTCATGAGTCGAACTTCCACTCGTTCTTCCCCATCGAAAAACTTTCACCCAGTACCAGTACAAAGATCCCCTCAAATGTCAAACCACTGATCACCACCGAACAAGAATTAACATCACAGTTCCAGACCAGCTAACAGGCAAATGGTTATAACAGCAGTTGAGCTTTCATGGAAAGCAAGCGGTACCAAGGGTTCTATGACCGTACACACGACCAGTTAACGCAAACCCTAACCGAAAGATCATCCAACTAGCAATAGTTCACATGACTTGACACTAACCTTTTTTTTTTCACTTATGTCGTCACCAGCACGCCCGAGCAGCAATAACTTAAACCCAAAGCATTCCAAACCAGCTGGTTCCATTTTCCACATGTTTTACCATCGTTAAGTACCACATCCAAGTTCCCTTGACAAACCAATCAGGCGACACCCGAAACCGTCAAACAATCCGAATATTACCATCCCGTCTTCAGTTATAACAATAACAAACGAGAACAAATCGAAAACAGTGAACAAACACAGCAATGGCACAAGCCCGAACTTGATGACTGTTCTACTGAACATTGTCAATCAAACCAAATTGCTCCTACAACTTTTGTAGACAAACCAAAACACCCGAATGCTGAATTCACAAAACACGGTCTTCCTCGAATCACGAACATCCAGCCATAAAACCAAGTTCTCGCTGACAATCCGATCCGATCAAACCTCCACTGCAATCGTTCGTGCAAATCTCAGTGTGTTAACGAGACAAAGCTCTGATACCACTTGTTAGGTATCAGTCGGCGCAGCGGAATCAAACACACAAACGGCACACACGATTATCATGCGATGAATAGAAAATAATAAACACGACACAAGAATTTTACGTGGTTCGGTCCCAGTGGGGGACCTACGTCCACGGGCTACAACTATGGTATTTCATTAAGCTCAAGGCACACAAGATTACAATACATGACTAGGGTATATATATAGAACAATTAGGTTAAACAACTTAGGGACCAAGAAAACTAAACAGGGCCTGACCCATGTCTTCTAATGTCAACCTTAAAACCCAATAACCAAGGACTTCACAAACCCAACAAGTTCAATATAAGGATGTTTTGAGATAGTTTCATCCTAGAAGGAATCGAATAGGTTTATTATTGTTTAGATAATTATCAAAGGTATAGATAATTATTCCTTCTGCTCCAAGGCTAATTACTTGGTCACAAAGGATTGTTAGGCTTATATAATGTCACACCCTCAAATTTCCACTGCGGGGTTTATCCGCGAGGCGCATGACATACCAGGATCCCATAGCCATAAGTCATATGAACGATCTCTAAATGCCCAAACCATTTAGTTCGTTTTCAAAAAAATCATGTTTAGCTAAGGTGCAGAAGCGTAAACCAAATTTAAACCTTTTAAAAACCATGCGCAAAACAACGCGCCCAAATTAAAACCATACGAAAGAAAACGTAAAAGCATAATACGTAATTTAGGTGTATGTCCAAGACTCAAATTGTAACGACCCAGCAGTCGGTGCCGGGTCGTCGGGTCAGGTTATCGGAGTTACGCAGCGGACTTCAGGATATTGACAGTCTTGACTCTTCCAGGATCCACGTCATCATATCTGTTGGGTTACCTGAACACATGCCAAAAATAGTTTCTGTCAACATAAAGTTGGTGAGGTCGTGTATTTTATAAAGCGAATGGCCAGTTCGTTTATTTGTAATTCATTTCTATAAAACATGCTTTACTATTCTAATTCTGGAGGGGGAAATATATTCTATTATACCAATTCGATTAAATTGTACCGATTATATGTCAATCTATTATATTCTATTAGTTGCCATTCCTATCGATGGTACCACTCTGTTTGTGGTAAATCTTAATTATTCCTACCCTCTACTCGGGTAAGACTGGTTATTATCCTCTAGTTGGACAATAAAGGAAATGGCGAGATACCGGTCAGTACTGTCCTAGTCGTTTCTATTATCCCCTTTTCTATTATATTTCCTTTATCAATTCTATTATGTAAAGCATTTCTATATTTTCTAATAAATGACATGTGTTTCCCCTAAAACGTTTAATAAAACAATAAAAGAGGGGAGTTCACGATACTCACAGGTTTGCGTATAATCTTCTATAGTCTCTTTTATTACAATTATATTTCATATATATATATTGATACGTTTTACGCGTGGGAGTTGTTAGATTGTATTATTTAGGATATATATTATATATACAATTTATATATATATAGAATTCGGTATATATTAGATAGTCCTAAACCCGGGTTTATTATTGACACGACACGGACATCCTATAATCTAGCTGGCCATTACAGCTTGGCACTCATAAGCTGGCCATTACAGCTTGGCACTCGTAGCTAATAAAAGAATAGAAAATATTATGATTACCCCGAGTCTAGTATATCTTTTATATATCAAATCTTATATATATAAACGTATATATTCTATATATGATTATTATTCTATTATTATTATTATCAAGTCCGTACGTTATTCGTATTATATATATATATAATCGTATAATTCTAATAATCCTCGTCTAGTCAATGGACCGGGTTCTATTCCGGGTGCTGACCGAGTCACCGAGTCGACTCGGTATCAGTTTAACTCTCCGATTGGATTAACGGTACCTCGCAATAATCACAGAAACAGTATTATAATCGGGTATCAACGATTAATACCAACATATTTATAACAACTGTTAAAGATTATACCTTTCGGGTATGTAATCTGAATCGTATCAGATTAAGATGAGTCTCTCGGATAGTCGTTGGTATGAGACCGGAGGTCAACCGGACCTTACCGAAGACTGACTGGAAACTAACCGGAGGCTCGACAGAGATCATAACACAAACCAGACTATAACGGGAATCAACCGAAGGCCTCAATCTGCCTGATTATAACCCACGAACACACCTTCATCAATATCTATGGTTCGGGTCTGATTATATGGGTCCGATAACAGTAACAGTAACAGTGAGCAGAATAGATGGGTTTATATCAGATCAGAGGTTAGTCAGGTTGGTTTTGGTTGAACAGATTAACCGGGTTCAGATCAGAAAGTGACCGGGATATAAACAGACCCGATAACTATGTTTCAAGGGTGATTATTGGTGACAGTCACCATCACCGGTGACTGTCGGGCTTCCTTAATAGAATAGAGGGACAACCGGGGTGGTTTACGGGTTAACTGGTGGGTTACCGGGTTTAGTTTCAGTGTGTCCGGTTTATAGATTATCATAATAGAAATAGAACAAAGGCTTAGGTTGGGTTTATTATCGGGCTATAAACAGAATCAAGGAGGAGATTTCTTGGTGATTATCGGGTAGGAGTTGGAGAGGGTTACCGGTACGATTTGGAACAGAAACAGAGGAATAGGTTCGCCGGAGATGGATGAAGCAAGGGTGTTTGGTGGTTTATAATAGTGACAAGGTGGGTTAATGGCCGGATAGGAGGAAGAAGACGAGTGGCGGCGGCGCGGCGGTTTCCGGCGGCCGGGAAGGGAGGTGGTGGTTGTGGTTGCTCTCTGCTCTAGTACACACACATGTGTGTGTGAATTGTAAGTTGTACCCAGACAAAGAAAGGGACAACAAGGTTTATAGAGGATAATTATAACAAGGGGTGTTTGGCAATGAGGATAATAACTGAAGACGCGGGTGTTTGGTAACAGGTATATATAAAATAAGAAACGTTTTAATAGAAGATAAGGAGCGTTTTACCGAGATAATAAAAATCCAATAATTATTATTTATAAAATCAATTAAAACGGTTAGTCGCAAGATTCGAACTTAAATAATTTAATAAGTAATCGGGTGATTGGGTACGATCCGACCCGTTTAAGAGACCCGTAACACTTCAGGTCGTTACATTCGCCCCCCCCCCCTTAGGAAATTTCGTCCCCGAAATTTGAGTGATCTTGTATTTTACACCCTTGATCGATAAGGATGTTACGATGCTAACTTGAACACTCGTCACGAGTCATAATCAGTACTCGTGGTTTGCGAGGAAATCGATATTTATATCAATTCATATCTACTTTTTAACCTTTCTTGCTATAGTCATGTTAATACAGATACATGAACTATCTGTATTTTCTGGTATGACCTAAGCAGTTAATGCGGAAAAATATCGGTTATCGGTCGAGGACCGATATTTGATATATCGGTTTTCGCGGTGAGATATCGGTGAGATATCGGTAGTCTCATAACCTATATACATATATTTTTATATATAAATATAATTTTTTCAAGTTTGAAAACCATATGTAAACAAGTTAAAGATGGGGGGTTAAATGGAAAAAATACCAAACTTAAACAAAACCTAATCCCTCACCATATTTAAACAACAATATCTTTATCTCTCCTCCATTTTACAGCAGCCACATTTTACAGCAGCCACGATTCTTCACAAACCCTAGCCCCAAAACACAAACCCTACCCCAAATTTGCTTCATATGTTGATTGATTCTTCAGATGGGGGTTTGATTTTTCCCAAAAGAGACGCGTACATGTCTGATTATGGTTAGAATCCAGGTAATAACTAGTTCTCCTTAACTGATTTTGACCTAAATTTTGTTTATTTGGGCAAAACCGATATTCTCGGTGAGATTACCGATATAAAAAGTCAAATATCGGCCGATATATCAGCCATCTCGGCCGATATTATCGGGACCGAGATTATCACCGAGATTCGACACCGAGATTATGCCTTAGGACCGATAACCGAGATCTCGGACCGATATAACCGAGATCTCGGCGATATTAACTGCTTAGGGTATGACTATTAAAGGTTTTCCGTATAGATTGATATTTTTCTTTATACTATGAATATTCTTCTAATCTTGTTCCTCATGAGAATGAGAAACAGACTGAATATTATTCTTATATAAAGACGATTCGAACATATTCTGAGATTCTAATCGTTTATCTTCAAAGAGATTTACAAATCTCTAGCAACATTGCTAGAATCTCAAAGTGATACGATATAGTCATCGTCGGATTCATTTACAATGATGGATTCTAGTTGGTTCTTAAGAGATAGATACGGAAGTCCCTTCATTATCATGACTTGAATGGGATCCGAGCTACTACCTCTTATATTCGAACTTTAGAATCTGTCATCATTGTAATTTCCGATTCTTAAAGAGTAGAAATGATTTCTTTAAATCATTAGATGTATCTTATCCGGAGTCTAAAGGTGCCGGAAAAGACTAATTGAACTTGTTGAATTTCACGGTTTCAACAGTTCCTTTATATCATCTTGATTTATTGAAATCGATTATTAAGATTTCTCTTAAATCATCTATAATAGTCTTACTGACTATTTCATTGATGATTAACTGCATTGTATCTCATTACATATTATTTGACTTTTCTTAGTGTATTATTGTGAATAAAGTCTTTCACAATTCTACAGTCAATTATATATAACTTTCTCTTTATAGTCTCGGAATCTACTGGTAACAGTCGTTGTTACGATTCTTTGACTTTAGAATTCTACGAACAATGCATCAACCCTTCTTTCTCAAAATCATGATTATTATCCAGGTTTAATGCATGAATACTTATTACGTTAAGTATTTCTGCAATTATTCCTTCTTGATATCATTATTTCGGAATTTGATACACTCTCGGTAAAATATTCTATAATTTCTTCTTATAAATTATTCTTTTATAAAATTCTAGTCGTTTTCTTACGACTAATATTCTTATCTAATTATTATATTTCTTGGCATATCGAATGCCTTCTAACAATATTTGGCATTTCAAATGCCTTCTCTTAATATTTGGCATTTCCTATGCCCTTTCTTTTATTTAGACATATCGAATGTCTTTCTAGATTATAATTCTTTTTATTAGTCGATTTATATTCTTTTATATTCAAGCAAATACTGATAATATTTATAGCACACACTATAAATTCCATCACTTCTATAATATATATTTGCTTGGAATAATTCTTTCTTATTTATGTATTCGATTAAAGTTTATACTTTCAGTGTCTGACAACACTTTCCGATAAACTTATATATAGGCAATCTATCATAGATTCTTAATCCAACTTATTATAAGCGAGGCTTATTTCATTTGGATCTTCGTATAGATAGTTCTTGCCAGAACAGTGATTTCTCAATTTATGTCTCACAAGCCGTTATTCGAAATAGGAATTTCGACATGCCTTGGCAGGAGAGTTTCACTGGAAAAATGAGCATAATTCTATTCATTTTTCATTTTCACTTCGATTATACCTTGCGAGTCTCTACGCGATTCCGCTTGGTATCAATCGTATTTCAATATATTCGATAAATTATTTCTTTTAATAAGTCGTTGGATTCTACCGTTTCCGGTTTCTGAATCCATATAGATTTATATCTATTATATTTTAAGGATTTAACAATTCTTTCATCACTTCTTGACTTTCAACTTGGTAACACTTTACCGTTTTACCAATTTGATTGTACTATGACTCGCACGAGTCTTCATACAAAGTGACTACAAAGATTTGTTCATAGTATCATATATCCTTATAAAGAATTCTGTGACTTGATGACAAATGTCCGGATATACTTTCTGCAAGGGTCCAGATATCATTTGCCCCGGAGATTGCACAGAGGACATACAACTATCTTTGGTTGGCAATCAGAAATCAATATACTGATTTCTATAATTCGTAGAAATTAACCAATCAATGGTTTTTATTCTGCGAACATATTCTTAGTCGTATTTCACAAAGAAATTCCAACTAGATTGCCAATCTGTGGTCGTATTCTCCACATATGATACGCTGACGATTCGAATATATATTTCTTCTTATTATTATTTCTTATTATTTCTCTTAATATGTTTATGATACAAACATACTGTAATCTCGATAAACTCCTACTCGAATGTTACTGTGCCTGTGGTATTCATAATTATGTCGTGATCATAATTACTATTCCACCTCACCTAACATTCCAGTACTTATTTATTTTAATCACAATAGGTATGTGTCCTTCACATATTATTCTGATATTTTCTTCTTTATTTTCTCTAGAGTTCAAAATTATATATTCTGGAAGAAAACATGTTGACCTGAGTCTAACGAAATAGACTGTCAATCGTTCAAGAATTTGATCATGCCAAAAGATGTCCAATATAATCATCCAATCTTTTAATCTTTCTGACTTGTTCAAGTCATAGGATTAAGATGGTACTTATATTGTCACATAATCGAGCGAGTAATAATTCGGTTTCTTCAGATAGATTCCAAATTATTTTTGTCACGAGAATTTCGAAATAATAATATTTCTATTCAAAATATTATCTTAATTCTCGGGAGAAAAGATCGAAGATATCATCTGGCTGAGGTTTCTCTATATATATCGAAAGAGGAATTTATAAAACGTGGTAAATACTCATTATTTATATCGAGATAAAATATCAAAGAAGTTATACGATCGAATATAGATATAGAATTGTACCGAAAATACTCTTGAAGTATATACGAATAGAAATTCGATTAAAGATCTTTTACGAAATGACACTGAATATAGAGTGAAGTATGCTCGAACAAAATGATACGACCGAGGTTTTATAGGATTTTCATATCTTTAAAATAAAAACTTTTAGGGAGGATCAATAATAATAATACTGGTTTAATATAAAATAAAAATAACCGAGAATAAATTCAGTAAACTTCAAGGTCATACCGAAAAGATTTAAAACAACTTAAATTGTCGAGGAATCTGTCCGATTTCTGATTAAACAATCGAAGGAAATTCTTTAGAAACATAATATTAATATGTCTCTAGCATATCTGATTTTATAAAATTTCGGAATTTTCGGAATAAAAATAATATTTCTGGAGACTCGATCATAGGAATGTTCAAGTCGGAGCGTAATATTTGTATTCTATTTATAATTATTGGAATAACCGTGAGGTTAAGACCGGATATAAATAGTCACTAAGACTGGAATAATTCAATAAACTTATCTGAAGTTTCTTGAATCAAAGATGGACGATTTATGTTTTATAATTTATTTATTTTTCTATATAAATATATATATATATATATACTTTTTATAACTTATTTCATTTCTTATTTATTTCCTTATTTCTTTTAATATTCTGGTTTCGATTCTGTATTTCTATTTTATTTCTTTTAATATCGTGGGTTCTGTTCTGTATTCTGTCTTATTTCTTTTAATGTCGTGATTTCTATTTTATATTCTTTCGTATTTCTTATGGCCTTATTATCCTGTAAGATTTCCCAGAATTAAATGTGTATGTAAATTCACAATTGTGTACAGAATTGTCAATTTACTACACAAAATCATTCTAGTAATATCCTGTAGTGGATTCGTTTTAATTTCTAATATACTGTTATGGTTCTCACCAACTTTATTATGGTTTGGCATTTAGGTACCCAAAATTTTACCTTCTAATATTCTTTTACCCTATCCATATTTCTAATCAAGATTTCTTTTAAAAGACATTTCTGGTAGATCCTGGATTAATAAATATTTCAAGACTGTCCATAAACGCCGCTCTGATACCAACCTGTAACGACCTAGCAGTCGGTGCCGGGTCGTCGGGTCGGGTTATCGGAGTTACGCAGCGGACTTCAGGATATTGACAGTCTTGACTCTTCCAGGATCCACGTCATCATATCTGTTGGGTTACCTGAACACATGCCAAAAATAGTTTCTGTCAACATAAAGTTGGTGAGGTCGTGTATTTTATAAAGCGAATGGCCAGTTCGTTTATTTGTAATTCATTTCTATAAAACATGCTTTACTATTCTAATTCTGGAGGGGGAAATATATTCTATTATACCAATTCGATTAAATTGTACCGATTATATGTCAATCTATTATATTCTATTAGTTGCCATTCCTATCGATGGTACCACTCTGTTTGTGGTAAATCTTAATTATTCCTACCCTCTACTCGGGTAAGACTGGTTATTATCCTCTAGTTGGACAATAAAGGAAATGGCGAGATACCGGTCAGTACTGTCCTAGTCGTTTCTATTATCCCCTTTTCTATTATATTTCCTTTATCAATTCTATTATGTAAAGCATTTCTATATTTTCTAATAAATGACATGTGTTTCCCCTAAAACGTTTAATAAAACAATAAAAGAGGGGAGTTCACGATACTCACAGGTTTGCGTATAATCTTCTATAGTCTCTTTTATTACAATTATATTTCATATATATATTGATACGTTTTACGCGTGGGACTTGTTAGATTGTATTATTTAGGATATATATTATATATACAATTTATATATATATAGAATTCGGTATATATTAGATAGTCCTAAACCCGGGTTTATTATTGACACGACACGGACATCCTAAAATCTAGCTGGCCATTACAGCTTGGCACTCGTAGCTAATAAAAGAATAGAAAATATTATGATTACCCCGAGTCTAGTATATCTTTTATATATCAAATCTTATATATATAAACGTATATATTCTATATATGATTATTATTCTATTATTATTATTATCAAGTCCGTACGTTATTCGTATTATATATATAATCGTATAATTCTAATAATCCTCGTCTAGTCAATGGACCGGGTTCTATTCCGGGTGCTGACCGAGTCACCGAGTCGACTCGGTATCAGTTTAACTCTCCGATTGGATTAACGGTACCTCGCAATAATCACAGAAACAGTATTATAATCGGGTATCAACGATTAATACCAACATATTTATAACAACTGTTAAAGATTATACCTTTCGGGTATGTAATCTGAATCGTATCAGATTAAGATGAGTCTCTCGGATAGTCGTTGGTATGAGACCGGAGGTCAACCGGACCTTACCGAAGACTGACTGGAAACTAACCGGAGGCTTGACAGAGATCATAACACAAACCAGACTATAACGGGAATCAACCGAAGGCCTCAATCTGCCTGATTATAACCCACGAACACACCTTCATCAATATCTATGGTTCGGGTCTGATTATATGGGTCCGATAACAGTAACAGTGAGCAGAACAGATGGGTTTATATCAGATCAGAGGTTAGTCGGGTTGGTTTTGGTTGAACAGATTAACCGGGTTCAGATCAGAAAGTGACCGGGATATAAACAGACCCGATAACTATGTTTCAAGGGTGATTATTGGTGACAGTCACCATCACCGGTGACTGTCGGGCTTCCTTAATAGAACAGAGGGACAATCGGGGTGGTTTACGGGTTAACTGGTGGGTTACCGGGTTTAGTTTCAGTGTGTCCGGTTTATAGATTATCATAATAGAAATAGAACAAAGGCTTAGGTTGGGTTTATTATCGGGCTATAAACAGAATCAAGGAGGAGATTTCTTGGTGATTATCGGGTAGGAGTTGGAGAGGGTTACCGGTACGATTTGGAACAGAAACAAGGAATAGGTTCGCCGGAGATGGATGAAGCAAGGGTGTTTGGTGGTTTATAATAGTGACAAGGTGGGTTAATGGCCGGATAGGAGGAAGAAGACGAGTGGCGGCGGCGCGGCGGTTTCCGACGGCCGGGAAGGGAGGTGGTGGTTGTGGTTGCTCTCTGCTCTAGTACACACACATGTGTGTGTGAATTGTAAGTTGTACCCAGACAAAGAAAGGGACAACAAGGTTTATAGAGGATAATTATAACAAGGGGTGTTTGGCAATGAGGATAATAACTGAAGACGCGGGTGTTTGGTAACAGGTATATATAAAATAAGAAACGTTTTAATAGAAGATAAGGAGCGTTTTACCGAGATAATAAAAATCCAATAATTATTATTTATAAAATCAATTAAAACGGTTAGTCGCAAGATTCAAACTTAAATAATTTAATAAGTAATCGGGTGGTTGGGTACGATCCGACCCGTTTAAGAGACCCGTAACACTTCAGGTCGTTACACAAATACAGTGTAGTGTGCAGTGCGTTCTAATCGTGGCACCGGAAGCTAACTACCTGCAAAAGCATGTATATCGTGGGTCAACAAACAATGTTGGTGAGTTCACTAAGTAAAGAAAATGAGTAAGTAAATGCGTTGGTTTCCCAAACCACGTAACCAAGTAAAAGCATAGGTCCTCTAGACCAAAATGTTCACGTGTTATCAGTTTAAGCGTGCCAGGGGTAGCTAACCCACTCATTGCAACTAAACAGTATTATTGGGACACCTTCAGTAATATAATCATTTGCCTCAATAACTAGTGTCTATCAACACTAGTTCTCAAATGTGGTCAGAAGTTCATGCCCGTGACCCAAGCACCCCAGGCATGAGGTCGCTACACAACCTAATAGCTCTATCAACTAATACCCCGCTCACCTCCAGCGATTAACCCAATAATATGCAAGGACTTTTCAAGTGATAGAGTGTTTAGTTCACAAAGGACCAATAAGTTTTAAACTGATCAAAACCCGATCCACACAAGGAATCGTAAATCCGACCCACACAAGGAGTCAAAACCCGACCCACACTAGGAGTCAAAGCATCTCAAAACCCGAGATGTAAATGTAGTCTCAAATCGGATTAGAAAACGTTTACCAAAGTTGTCTCAAACCCGAGACGCATGCTTTTGAGAAAAAAGTAGTGAAACTCACCTTAGTATGCAAGCAAATAAATCCAAACTCCAAAGTAGGGTGTGCTACCGACTCCCTAGTACATGTGTCACTAATTGAGTATATTTGTAATACCATTACACCATATAACCCGTTTGTCCAAGATGTTTAAATGTTCAAAATCGTGTAAGTGACACCTAGTGATTCTACAAGCATAAGTAAACTCTACGGACCCGTTGGTGAATATGCTGGTTATCATTAGTTTTACACTTCGTATGCATCTCATATAAGTGCCCATTCAAGTACATGTCAAATACACACCACATAGGACTCCAATTAGTCACATAAACTCACAATACACAATCTGCGATTTTATGACAAACTATGCGCCATAAAAACTAATTTATTAAAAATACTTATCCAGTGAGTTAGACTCCCAAAATTTTACTAAATATTCTAGGGGGTCTACTGGACAAATAAATATTTTTAGTTTGTGATATAACCTTGTACAAAAATCATGAAAATTCACGGAACACAGCTATGTTCAGAAAATACACACAACAGATCAGTTTAGTAGAAAAATTCCAAAAAATCGTGTTTTCATCCAAACGGGATGAATTCACTTGGAAAAGCCGAGTTATTCCAATTTTAACCTACTGTCCAAATTTCATAACTTAATTTCTTGTAAAACTCGAGTTATGATTGTCTAAAGTTGTCTCAGTTTGTTAATCCGAAAATCTGATATGACCTTTATTCAAAGAAAATTCCAAAAACAAATCAAACGATATCCAAATCAGATGATTTTACCCATTCTAAAAATCTAAGACCATGTATAATCCATTCATGCAAAGAATCGATCAAAATCAATACTTTAAGGTCACGTAACAGCCACTACAAATCGATATTCAGATTCTGTCCATATTCTAATCATGCAATATTATCAATTATATCAAACCCTAGTTGCATATTATCAATCAATAACACCTAATAATCATCATATAACATTAATAAGAGCCACATCTGATCAAATCCTAATGACACATCATAAACATCATCATTGATAAACCCTAGGAGTCTAAAATATTAAGAACATGCATAATCATGCAACCTATCAATTTCTAATCGCATAGGATTATGTTTAACCCATTAAATCTTTATAAACTTCAAGTTTTAATCTTTATGAAAAGGTTTCAGACCTAGACAAACTTAGTTATAAGGTTTTATAACATATTTAAGAAGATTAAAATACAAAAGATTGAAGATTATACCGCAAGCCTTTCAAAACAATCAACCGAATGCTCTCCAAGCTTCCCGATCGATGTTTTTGAGCCTTAGCAGGTGTTAGAGGCTGATATTTTCGTAACTAGGTGTAAGGGGTCGATTAGTGTTGAGTTTAGGGGTTGTATGAGGCTTAAGATTGCTTAAATAGAGGTTTAAGGCGGTTTGGGCTCGACAGACACCCGTGAGCGGCCGCGCGGAGCCTGTGAGCGGCCGCTCACAGCTCCCCGGCTTGCTCCGGACGTCCTGCTTCGTTGTACTGTCCGTTTCCTTCAATGTTTTCGCTATTTTGGACCATAACAAGTGTAACTCCATGTGTTAAGACCCCAACTATCCAAATGGTCCATCCATTATGGTTTTTATTAACGTATTCGGTTTAAGTTCACGTAATCACATACAGTTTGCACATAGTTTCACCGAGTATCATAAAAGCACGTAATCGCAATCAATCTCAATCAATTAATTCACAATTATTTAACTTCATTGTTCACCAACGTCCGAGGTTCACTAATCATGTATACAGTATGGTAATTCCCCGAATTACCACTTCATCAGTTATTAACCTATAACTGTGCAACGTGTGTCCTATCTAGCTAACCCTAGTTAAGTAGAATGCAAGGAATGTAACTAGAGTTTAGTTAAAGTGAGAACCTGAAATTGCGGGGTATCACATATAAAGAGGACCTTATGTAAACCTATGTATCACAATTCAATAATAATAATAATAATAAGTTTTGGTTCCAAATCGTTTGTTTCTCTAATACCGATTGTCTAACAATTGGTATCAGATCAAGATTTGATCAAAGAGAAGGAAGATCTAATACATGATAATCAAGGAACGAACGAAGTCATCAGGCAACAATCAAAGAAGGATATTTGGTTGTGGTTTGTGTCTTGTGACCAGGATATTCACGTAAGCCAGAGAAGAAAACGATGGGAGATACGAACCAAAATAGGAACACAAACTTGGTAGTCAAGGACCACGTACCGAGTTTGGCATGTCCGAATCTCACGAGTACGAACTATGTGGTCTGGGCCATGAAGATGAAGGCAATCTTTAATGTTCACAAGGTGTGGGATGTTATCAATCCAGGAACAACCACTGATGACCACAAGAACCACGTTGCAACCGCACTACTCTTTCAAGCTTTACCGGAAGAACTTGTGCTTCAAATTGGAAACTATGAGATAGCAAAAGCAATGTGGGAAGCCGTGAAGGCTCGACATCGGGGTGTTGAGCGAGTGTTGGAAGCGAGACTTCAAACGCTTATGGCGGAATTCAATAACTTGAAGATGAAGGATTCAAGCAATATAACTGAGTTTGCTGGAATGATCTCGGGTATAGCCTCAAAATCAGCGTCGCTTAGGACCGTGATAGAAGAACAAAAATTGGTGAAAAAGTTTCTACACGAACTACCAAGCAAATATATACAGATGGTGGCAGCGATTAAACAAGTGGTCGGCCTTAAAACAGTCGGCTATGATGATGTTGTAGGGCGTCTCACCGCCTATGAAGAACGAATAAAACTCGATCAGCAGGTGCAACCGACCAAGGAAGAGAAGCTATTACTAACCTATGAAGAATGGGAAGCCAAGAGGAAGAGTGGAAAAAGCTTCGGTCGAGGCAAAGGAACTGTTGAGTATGACGGCAGAGGTAGAGGACGTGGTCGAGGAAGTACAGGAACACGAGGAAAGGGCAAGGAACCGAAGGAAAGACCTGTGAAGGATCGATCGAAATTAAAGTGTTTTCGTTGTGACGAACTAGGACACTTTTCTAGCGATTGTCCCACAAGGAAAAGGGATGAAGAAAACAATCTTGTTCAAGAAGATGAGGGCCCAGTATTATATATGCACACATGTGAGGAGGATTCTAAACATGTTGTGTACCTGAATGAAAAACTAGCCGATCCTAGTATCTATGCAACAAGCCCATGTAAAGATCATACTTGGTTTTTACATAATGGTGCTAGCAACCACATGACGGGGAACAAGAAGTGGTTCTCTAGGCTAGATCGACGGGTTAAAGGGAAACTTAGGTTCGGGGACAATTCGTATGTTAATATCGAAGGAAAAGGCACTATCGTGGTTAAAGGAAAATCGGGAAAACAAAGGATTTTCCAAGACGTCTATTATATTCCATCACTTAAGAATAACATCATAAGTGTGGGACAAATGGATGAAGCCGGGTGCAAAATCACCATAGAAAATGGGACATTGATGATGCATGAGCCGAATGGAAGGTTACTCGTGAAGGTACCACGCTCATCAAACCGTGTTTACAAAATTGACTTAAAGGTTGTTTCTCCAGTATGTTTACAGGTCAACTTACAGGTCAACTTATTGATTGAGTTCATCAAGAATGTCGAGAACACTACTGGAAAAAGAGTGAAAGCCTTAAGAATTGACAATGGTGGAGAGTTTGTATCACACACCTTGGGTGATTTTTGCAAAGAACACGACATTTCCCAACAATTCACGGCACCCTACACTCCTCAACAAAACGGAGTTGTGGCGAGGCGAAACCGTACCATACTCGGGACAACACGGAGTATTCTGAAGGCTAAAGAACTTCCACATAATTTCTGGGGTGAAGCGGCTCTTCACTCAGTTTATCTTCTTAACCGTTCGCCTACAAAAACACTTACACAGTCAACTCCCTATGAAAGGTTCAAAGGGAGGAAGCCTAACCTAACCTTTCTTAAGATATTTGGATGTGTAGGATATTCCAAAATCTTAATGCCGGGTCTGAAGAAGTTAGATGATAGAATACACAGATGATCTATCTCGGAGTGCAAGGTAACGAAGGAGTGTTACACCGTATGTATGATCATGTAAAGAATCGGATACATGCGATGCGAGATGGAGACTTGAGGTTTAATGAGTTGATCAGATTTGATTGGAAGGATTACTTGAAGGAAGTTGGTTCGGACAAGCCAGAATGGAGCGAGTTTGTGGTAGAATCAATTCCTTTACAAACAATTCAGGAAACGTAAGATGACCCATTGGCAGAAGAGGAAGTCGTTACTGATTGAGGATCAACAGACGTGACACCCGAACCCGTTCAAGCCGAAGAAGACACAAATCAACTTCGACGTTCAAATAGAGTATCTACTTTTCCACGGAGGTTCGAAGGTTATGAAGTTGAGACGGTGCCAAGTTTAAATCATCAAACCAGCATTGTTGAAACCAATAATGTTGAGAAAATCTCATGCTTTCTCTAGATGATGAACCAACAAATGTTCAAGAAGCAATGAAAGAAAAACATTGGCAGATTGCTATGGAGAATGAATTGGCTGCAATAGAGAAAAACGGAACGTGGAAGCTAGTTGAACTACCACCAAACCAAAAGCCGATTGGGGTAAAGTGGGTCTATAAGGTCAAGAAGAATGCAAGCGGAGCTATAACCAAGTACAAGGCTCGACTCGTTGCTAAAGGAGGGCCTGGATAGATTTTGAAGAAGTTTTCGTGCCAGTCGCAAGGATGGAAACAATCAGGTTGATTGTTGCACTTGCAGCAAATCGCGGATGGGAGATTCATCACTTAGACGTGAAATCAGCCTTTTTACATGGAAAATTAAAGGAACAAGTCTTTGTGACGCAACCCGAAGGTTTTGTGAAGAAGGGACGCGAGCAGCAGGTGTACAAATTATTTAAAGCTTTGTACGGGTTACGACAAGCTCCGAGAGCGTGAAACTCTAGACTCGACATGCATTTGAATTGGTAAAAGTGTTGATACATAACCCACCTCGTATATTACAATTTTGTCCTCTTAAAAATGTTCATATTCCACATCACCTGGTTAAGAAAATTTGCAAAAGAAATGTGGTTATAAATGGAGAAAACAATGATCAAGCTTTCAGTTAACTTGTTTTTGTTACTTAAACAGCTAATTGGCTAGTATAGTAAACCAAAATTTTGCCTTTTATCAATTGGTAGAGAAAGCTACAAATCGGTTCGTCGAGTAGGCCAAGTAGTCACCGAATCGAACGAGGCTGACTTAGTTTGAACTCCAAGAAAGTTCATAAACCAATTGTTTTTTATCCCACATTGCCTGGTTAAGAAAATTGCAAGAGAAATGTGTTTATAAAAGGAGAACATCCAAGACCTTGAGTTAACTTATTTGTATTGCTAATTTATCGGCCAATTGGCCAGTATAGTAACAGTGTAACACAACACATAACATATGTATCTATCCCACATTGGTGGAGTATAGAAAATGCAATAAAAAAAAATAAAAAAAAATGATGAGCTATATAAATGGATTGCATGTTTACTTTAGTATACTCAATGCATGATCAAAAGTGTTGATGGTTGGGATCTCTCTTGCATTACCAAGTGAAACAAAACTTTGAGCGTCGCTTGTCTTGTCAAAAGGAGGCCCAAGCTACTCTAGATTCAGTATCAATCCATCAACTTGATGGTTAACCAACTAAGGGGTTGTTTGGTTGATTAAGTGCTGAATCATTAAGATGGTCTGAATGGTTAAGAGGCTCTGAATGGTTAAGAGCTGAATCATGCAGCATCCGTTATTAGCTTAATGGTTCAGCACTTAATCATTCCATTCAGATGCTGAAACAAACAGTCTGAATGCTGAATGATTCAGACCTGAATGATTAAGATACTGATTAAGAGGCTACCAAACAGCCCTAAATTTAGCTAAAACTTCAAATTTTTTAGCCCTAAGATTTTTTTTTAACGAAGAAGGGAATGCTTTATTCAGAACGAAATCAATGATACAAAAATGTTTTCTGACCAGTAGTTAGAAAACACAATAAGAAAAAACATACTATGACAACCATTACGTGTTTAATATAAAAATACTATCTCTCAACCAATGTTTGACCGAAGTAATCTCCTCTTTTGTTCAATGTTTCATCCATAAGTGCATGATTTCTTTAATCTCCTCCACTGCTTTCGAATATAATAGTTGTGCTCCCTTGAAGATCTTCGCGTTTCTATGCATCCAAATTTTCCACAATGTCGTCTAGCAATCGCTAATGCCGTCTTCTTTTGCTTCTTTTTTTTTTTACACATTTAGGGGCTGTTTGGTAGCCTCTTAATGAGGCTCTTAACCATTCAGTGCTGAATGATTCAGCATTCAACGCGTTTGTTTCAGCCTCTGAATGGAATGGTAAAGGCTGAATCATTAAGACTTGGGATGTTGCTGAACCATTAAGCACTGAATCATTAAGCATTGAACTAGGCTGAACCTTAATGAAACTCTCATACCAATGCGGGACAAGAAAACTAACCATTAAGAGGTCCAACTTAATGATTCAGCACTTAACAATACAGACCTCTTAACCATTCAAACCTCTTAATGATTCAACACTTAATCAACCAAACAGCCCTTATACTCTGTTCCAGAATTTCATTAAAGGATGGAAGAGAAAGGATCTCCCTCCTCTTCCTTCCTCTCCAATTCCTTCTAAATTGGAAAGATTGAAAATCACCCTAAAACCTCTTTATTATCCCTCCTATTCCCTCTCTTTCTCTCCTAAAAAAAACTCTGAAACACATTTTTTCCCCACTTCCTTTTTAATCTTTTCTCTTCTATCCTTTAATAAAACTCTGGAACATAGTGTTAGACTCCTCACTTTGATCATGATGGACGTATAACCTTTCTTTTTTAATGTTAATAAATGCTAAATTAAACTTAAAATTATTATAATACGACAAAACGACAAATACATAAATCATGTATCCGTGCAAAATCCCATCAAATAAAAGAGAAAACCTTCCCCACCAACTAAAACTTCAATATGCTACTAATTTCATAAGTGACCTGTTCATTAATTAATTAATCCTGTTTTTTTACCCAATAATTATATAAAAAACAAGAATCATAAACAATCAAAATCTTCGTAACTCTTATAGCTCAGTTGGTTGATTGGCCTAAGTTTCTTTTGGAAGGTTTGAGTTCGATCCCCAGTAGTTACATTTGAAGGATATAATGAGAAATGAGAGATGACTCATGGTCTATAGTCAAAAGTTCGAGTCCTGATCTCGCCCGAGTTTTACCGGTTCTCCACAGCGGGTCTTCGGACGGGTGGGGATCGGGTTTTCCCCGGCTCGGAAACCACCATCGGGCGGGGCTCCCAACAAGGGAAGCCAATTTACCCGAGCCCCCTTGTGAAAATCTCACGGTTGTTGCGTTAGCGGTTCTAAAAATAAACAATCAAAATCAAATCCTATGAAGGAATTAATTGGTGCGTTGATTTACAAGGATGGAAAATTGAAATAACCATTACTTTGACTAATATTCAACTAAAATTTAAATTCTTTTTTTAAAATAATGAGGCATGTGTTGACTAAAGGTAATAAAACCTCTTTTTGCAACTATTGTTGAAGACTTGTATTTTCCAAGAAAAAGGTCTTTTAATTTGTATGCTATAAAGTCATGTACTTAATGCATTACATGTTGTACGTTCAGACACTAATGGTTTTCTTGTTTCTTTTATCAGTTAAATTATTATGTTAATTTGAGGTAGGCATTGACCAAATACTCTTGGCTTAAGTTACATATATAAGGCATTACCTACATTTTGGTTAAATTCCATGATAGCTATTTAACTTACATCACCTAATATATTAATTAAATTAAATAAATGGTGGTAGGGTTCCTCAAATGTTAGTTTTCAATCAGGACATAATCTTTCAAGCATTTGCATTTGAGACACTTAACTTTTTTTTCTTTCTTTTATAGTAGATAGTTCTTTGACAATATATACTTTGTTGTTTATCTTTATGGGAATGAGACCATCTAGATCACATCTTTGTTTGAACCAATGGCTATTTGTGTCTTCATCTTCTTGTTTTGAAAATAAAAAGTTGTAAATAACAAATACTATATAATCATACAGTTTTATCATTCATTCTTATAATCTGAATTTGAGTCTTCAAATCGTTATCAATGGATCATCTACTAAGTCTTTACGATCCTTTTTTGCTCACATAACCGCATAGGATATGAAGCTTACATATAAAGGTTAAGCCAAACTATACGTGGTGAAAACAAATTGTGTCGAGCTTTTAGCTGAGAGTTGTCATTATTAAATGACATTTTCAGTTTTGCTATTCAAAATGAGTAACGGCGCAGCTTGTTGTCTGTTTACCAGTCATCAACTTGTAATGTGTTATGTTTTTATTAATGAATTAAAGTATTTTGAATAAAAAAAATAAAAAAAATTCAGTTTTTACAAATAATGTGGTGTTTTACATTTTCACGTACCTAATAAAAGGATTATGAAAGGTTGTGTAGGAGATGCATAAGAAAACTTAAAAAAATAAAATAGTAAAATAGTAAAATAGTAAAGTGGTCGGAAATGCTTAGGAACTTCTGACTACATCTTTTTGTCAGAAGTTCGCACGAAGTTTTGCCATAATATTTTCCTACAAAGGTTTTTCTAACAAAAATATTTTTTGTCGAAAACATGTCTTTTCTAAACGTTTCCGACCCGTTTTTACGTAAAAGTGTCCTTTTCTAGTGGTGAACAGAATAAACACTATAAATCAAGAGATTATTATATAACTTTTGTTACACCTTAGGGTCCTTTTCTGCTAGTCAACCACCCATTTCTCCATTCCAACACACTTAGTCATGTCTTTCTCTAGAACACAACCACCTTTCATTGATATATAAAATCAACCCTTTATATAAACCATTTCACACTCAACTTTCTCTTCTTCATGACCATAATCTAATAAACACTATGTGCTTTGAAGCTTCACCTTTATTTCAATGGCTCAACCCATCATCATCATCTTCATATGACACCGCGATGTTCTCTAAAGAACAAGATAATGAAACGACGCAATGCCTACCCCTACTCAGTCGATTACTTGACCAAGATGAAAATAATAAAGTTTTGAAGATCAAAGATGAAGATATTAACGTTGAAAAAGTGACAGTAGCACTGTGCATCGGTTTGCCTAGTTATAGTACAGAAACTGTAGGCGATTCGGTGGTTACTGACAAGTTGTTTGATGAGTTTAAGGTAGCAGATGGACAGAAGAAATCAGATATGAAGATGAAGTTTAATAATGAACATAACCATGGGTACAACGTCAGGAGTGATGATCATGATCAAACAAGGTTTTGGATACCGACAACATCTCAAATCCTTGTTGGACCTATGCAATTTGTTTGTTCATTATGCAACAAGACCTTTAATAGGTACAACAACATGCAGGTAAGTCTTTCCATTTCTAGTATATATACTCTATTAAATTTTGTCAATTAGGGTTTCTTTCCATGTGTGTTTATCTATCTAGCTATCTATCTTTTTTTTTTTTTTTTTTTGAGTGGCAACAAATAAGAGCCCGGCTAGCCGAGGTAACATAATGGTAAAAATACGTTCGTGATCGCAAACAACTTTGGGTAGCCCAAGTCCACCATATTCAGTTATGGGGAAATCAGAAGCCTAAAGTTCCACTGTAGTAAAACACGGTTGGGATAGGATTCGAACGTGAGACTTGGGCCTTCATCCCAAATCTTCGCTTAATTCCCCTTCAGTGCTAGTTGAGCTAAAACTCATCGACATCTATCTATGTTTTTTTCTTTGAGCGGCCAAAGACAAATTTATTCAAAATAGGGCTAACATGACTAATACCCCAAGAAAAATATTACAAACATAAAGCATCTATCTATTTATAATTACTATACTCTTTGCTACACTTTGCAATTACGAGCTGTAAAAAGACATTAAATAAAAGTTGTATGTTTCGTAACATTATCATCTATATAATTTGCTTTGCAAAAATAATTTCATGCTTAATTTGTGAAAATATTTTACATGCATTCATTAATAAACATAATTTATAATATATTCATTCCAAAATTCTCCTTTTTATGTAAAGTAAATACTAAGAAAAAAACCCATAAGTAAGAGGAAAGGTTGTCCCTATGACACTCTCCCCAAACTTTACCAATAACTTTGTTGTGAATGAGATTTTACTAGAGTATGTTTGTGTGTTTGTTTCATACTTGAATACATCTTATATTATTATGATATATTTTATATGTTTTGAGCGCTTGAAATTAAAAATGTTATTGTTATACTTTATCATAAAGAACCCAATCATATCATCATCATCATCATCATTCATGCATCATGAAATAGCAAATAAATTTTCTAAAAATTGAGCATAGTAGAAAGCAATACTGTAGCTCTTTATTGATATATTCATTGGCATCCTTTGAGTAGTTGAAATTAGGGGAAAATGAAGCAACTTTATTGTAGTGGAAGACTGACTGATTGACCATGTTTTAAGTTTACTGTTGATCCCATGAATTTGGCCATCATTGATATTATTAAAGTATCTAATTTGCCGTATTCTTTGTTGAATTTCACACACAATTAATCCTTAATTTCAATAAATGTTTACAACCTAAAATCAGATTATAACCAATGATAATATGACAACGGACCACATAATGTAAGAAGTGATCAGAAATATATTTATTTTGCATGTTGAGATCATGTTCTATAAATTTTAAGACTTTTGGATGATTAAATGATATTATTTATAATTCTTGACATGTGTATAGATGCACATGTGGGGGCATGGTTCTGAATACAGGAAAGGGCCTGAGTCACTTAAAGGTGCACAACCAGCAGCCATGCTAAGACTTCCATGCTATTGTTGTGTTCAAGGGTGCAAGAATAACATAAACCATCCTCGAGCCAAACCGTTGAAGGATTTTCGCACTCTTCAAACACACTACAAGAGAAAGCATGGGGCTAAACTTTTTACATGTAGGAAATATTGTACAAAAAAGTTTGCGGTTAAGGGAGATTGGCGGACACATGAGAAAAATTGTGGCAAGTTATGGTATTGCACTTGCGGATCAGATTTTAAGCATAAAAGATCCCTCAAGGATCACATTCGAGCTTTTGGAAATGGACATTCTCCACATCCTTGTCTTGAAGGGTTTGATCATGATGACAAAGAATGTGTTACGGGTTCTGAGGATGAAATCGCGCGTTAATAGTAGTTAAGTAACCAATGAAACTATTTAAAAGGTTTGATGCTATTAGCACTTTGAAGATTGCTAGCAACAATCATTAGAGTTCTAATAGAATCAATACTTTTTTTAAATATTATATGAGTATTGTTGTTGTAATAAGGAAGGAAGATCCTCTTAAAGCCTTGAAGTCCATAAATTTTCATCTCTTTAGGCCTCTCTTTAATTAGAGAAAATTTATTGGCTTCATAGCTAGCGGTTGATCTCCACCATTTGGCTTTGTAGTTTCGTATTTCGTATTTTGTTAAGATACAAATTCAGTTTTAATGATCTTTCTTCTCTGTCAAGCATATGTGCTACTAATTTTATGGCTTATGTTTGCGTGTTAGATTGTTAAGAGGATATTTTTATGTACACCTTCAAACACTTTGTATGAATTAATGTAGCATTGTTTTTAGTAAAAGAATGCAAACACTTCTTCATTTTCCTTTAAAATAGTCTTCAACTAGAGATTCGTTTTCGGACACATGAAATATTAGAAGATAAAGTTGTGGCTGGAGATGATGTGACAGTATACGAAGGAGAAAGAGAGAGGATGGGGGTGTGAATACGGTGATGTAGAGGAAAGAGAGGGCCGTCTGTATGCCCTCTCTTCCAATGGTGATCGACTAAGCATTCATAGTATAGACTTTCGTCCATAAGAAATACAATTTTTAAGAATAAATATATATGCATTAATTTAATTAATATAAATTTATATAAATTTGAAATTGAAGTTATTATGAAACATCAAAATAACTAACAGTCAATAACTTTTATTACAATTAATAAAGGGGGGCTGTCACGAGTAACCAAAGGGTCTAATCATACAAAATCAACATCTCCGGTATCAGCGGCGTTCTTTCACTCCTCTCTTTTTATATTATTTTGTTTTACATGTACAACCTTTTTTCTTTTCAAGTGTGAACAAATAGTGTAGATTCATAAAAAAGTCTGCAGGTTGAAGTGAAAATAGGGGTCCACCTACTCCAACTATAATATCTTTGTTCTGTAAACAAAATTTAATACTTTCATTATTTTAGTTTGAATATAAAAAAATGTTGAATATATGAGCACGGTTCGGAACCGTTAGAACCGAGAAACTGAAATTGAACCGCTAGATTCGATCCTTATTTTTGTATTTAGGGTCCAGTTCTTAAATTTTAGTGAAAACGGTTTTCGGTTCGATTCAGTTCGAAACCGTAGGTCCATTTAAAGAACCGCTAGAACCGTGTTAGGTTTAAACTTTAGATATTATATTTAAAAACCTTATTAATTTAGTGAGTTTCAAATAGTTTATAAATTAACCATCAACATTCTTAGATTCACGTCATGTTAACTAAATAACATTTAAAGTACGATAAGGAAAGAAAGTAGCTTAAAGCGAGAACCGATACATACAAAATCATTTACGAGATCTACGAGTTGGTTGATAATGTGCGTTGTGCAATGATGTAATGTAACACGTAACATTAGTAACGTGTGTTACATATTATTCATATGTTAGAATTATATGTGGGTACCATGCACTTTTAAAAAAATGATAGTTCCTTCATATAACTACGAAACCATAACTTAAGTTTAATAAAGTTGTATTTTATTAAATTGTTAAATTTAGGATTTATAATATTTTACCGGTTTGGTTCAGAATAATTGGTTCTGAACCGAACCGGTAGAATATTATAAAGTCCGATTTTGATTCTTATATTTATCATTTAACTGTTTCAATTCGAATCAATTTAGTTCGGACCGAAAACGAAGAAATGGCTTTGGTTGTGTGCGTTAAGGACGCACAAAACGACCTATCGTTGCAACGCCAACCATGTAGGGGCTCGGGGGGCTTAGGAGGTCGCCAAACAAGCTTCTGGGACCGTGTCTTGGCTGACTTCAAACAACAAGTCGGCAAAAGCGACCGCACAATTGTGAGCCTACAGAGAAAGTGGACCGATCTAAACAACAAATGTGATCGGTGGATCACGTGCTACGAGCGTACCATGAGTCGGCACCCATGCATTGTGCTGGAGTTGGCTGTGGAGTTTACCCAGACGAGCTATGCCACTCGTTACCGCGACAACTTTGAGCATCTCCAGGCCTGGCAACTCATGCGTCAACTCTAAGCTTTATCTTCTATGTTTTTTATGTATTTTTATTTATGTTTAATATTAATAAATATTGTCTTATGTTTTTATTTACTTTTGGTTTTATTTATTTTAAATTGCTTAAAATGGTTATAAATAAATAAAAAAGGAATTAAAGTAAATTAAAAAAATTAAGAAATACACGGTTACCAGCCCGTTAACTACAGTTAGAAAACGGTTCACGGGACCCCTACCAGCACGGGTGGCGGCGGTGTTACCGTGCTGGTAGTGAGGTACCCGTGCCCAATTCTGATAGCGCCCCGTCCACCCTAAGGTCCTTTATCTGAACAATTAAATAAATTAAATATTAATATCTTTAAACAATTAAAAAATAATGCAAATACCATTCAATTAAAATTTTTACTTTACAATACATAAATAAAATTTAACAAGAAAACGACTACAAAACAAAATTTAAACCAAAGTTAATTTATGCCTTCAAATTTTTCAAACTTTTTGTCAACTTCAAAATAATAGTTGACTTTCGTAATTTCAATTGTTGGGTCTTCCTTTAGAGTTGCATCTTCATCCATGTTAGTTTTAAACATCTTCTCAAATCTTTTACATTGCGTTTGAGGATGTTCCACTTGCCTGCAAGCATATGTAAAGTGCGACGAGGTTCACCCTCTCCCGTTGCTGGCGAAACTCGGCCAACACATATCTGAAAACAAATCTGCATCGTTTGGTGTATCTAATTCCTTAATGTTTACCCACGCAATTGCCAAAGCAACAACTGCCTTGTCAGTCCACTTAACAATGAAGACATGATTAACTTGAGAGATTTGTTTTAAAAAATGGAGGCAGAAGAAGAAAGATGGTAATTTTTTTTTTTTTTTTTTTTTTTGAAATGTGAGAAACTTATATAAAAAGCAACCATTGGCTTGGGGTTATTTTATATTTTGACTGTTGGGGGTGGGGAGGAGGTTGGGTGGCTTAAATGCCATTTTGACCGTTTAGGCCTCGGTTAAACCTTGCCGAGCTGCAAGGTTTTTGTTACAAATTGAGGGGATGGCGGCGGTGTTGCTGATCTGCAACGGTTGCAGATTTGGCTTAACCGAGAGTACCCCGCCCCTTGTTCCACGACTCTTGGAATGCCACGTCAAATATAAGGTAAAGCTCTAGAATCATCAAATCACTAGAAACACTCTAGAGTACTTTGCCTAATTCTGTATTTGTTTTTTAAAGTCAGATATTTAAAGTAATTAAAGTTAAAAGTGTGTTACACTAAATTAAACATCTTAAATTACATAATTCGAAACCCCCCCCCCCACACACACACACACACGTTTATTTGAACCACCTCCTCTTTTGCTCGAGTTTGCCCCTTGAGACTTTTTGTTCGAACAAGCAACCAAGTTATTTTGTTGATCCATACCTTTAGTTTTGATTTGGAGTAGAGAATATCTTAAGTTTAGGATTATATATATAGAAATATATAGCCATATAGGTTTTGAATTTATAAAAAAAAAATAACAGTTTGCCAACATTTGTGACAACGGTTAAAAATTAAATGCTAACGGCTTTATTCTCTCGGTAACACCTTGCTAAGGAGACTTCTTTTGGACCGTTACCGAGGGCGTAGCCGCAGTGTTGTCGCTCGGCAACAGTAACCGAATAACCCTTTCCGAGGAGTGCTCCGTCCCTCCTAATAAAGTTTTGAAACTCCTTTGTTTTTCTTTTTAGGAATATTGGATTTTAATACCCCCAACTTTCAGAGTTTGGCCGGCAATAATCCCAACTACAGAAATGTTTGCCAGCACTCCCAAGTTTTAAGGTATTTTCTACTGGCACTCCCAAACTAACCCAGTTAGTTTGTTCAGTTAGTTTGCTGACGTGGCATGTTGTGGAAGATGACGTGTCATCTTATGTGTCATCCACGTCAGCATGCCACGTCAGCAAACTAACTGAACAAACTAACTGGGTTAATTTGGGAGTGCCAGTGGAAAATATCTCAAAACTTGGGAGTGCTGGCAAATATTTCAGTAGTTGGGAGTATCGCCGGCCAAACTCTGAAAGTTAAGAGTATTAAAATCCAATAAACCTTCTTTTTAACTTTACTAACTCTTAAATTTTGCTAATAACATGTTGAACCCTCCACTTTAATAAAGCTTTCGAATTTCTTTATTTTCCCTTTCACTTTACTAATATACATATTTAGTCCCTTTATTTTTACGAAGTTTAACCAAGCAATTTTAGTCCCTCAACTTTGTTAATAACATGTTTAGCCTCTGTTCTTTTATAAAGTATTCAACTTCCTTTGTTTCTCTTTTTTAACTTTATATATACACAGTAAATTTTTTTCTACGGTATAATGTTAACTTTGCAACGCCATTTTTAAACTGATCGGCTTTCACACGGTAAGGTTGACCAACCACACGCTGCCACGTGGCTGACCATCTTTTTTTTCCTTTTAGTTTACATCTTCGGTTACACCCTCTGAACTTTAATAAAGTTCTCATGCAAACCCTAAACTTCAACAAAGTTACTTTTTTCTTCTTCTTTGATGACTACAATGCATATCAGTACTGTATAGATACCGCAACAATGCGCGGTGTAAAATACCGAAGTTATCGTATTGTCCCTAAACTTCAATAAAGTAATTTCCCTTTTCATTTCTTTGACAACTAAACAGTATGTGAATACTATGTCAAATGGTATGATACCAGAAATACAAGATCAATCAAAGAACAGAAAAATACTTTTATTAAACTCTTTGACTAAGATCAAAACAATCACTCGAATCACAAACACTATCTCTAAACAAAACAACCTCACGAACTAGACAGGATTACAAACAACTCTTAGCACTTATTCGAGATGAATAAGTGCAGAACTCAATACAAACCCTAATCGCTCTGAGAGAGATGTGAGAGACAAAACAAAGAGATACAATTGTTACGACTGATTAAAGTTGGAGAGAGAGAAGCCAGAGAGCTTATATAGTCGAGGATTAGGCTCGGGTAGAAACACACCCGAGCCAATATGAGCCACACGATCCATCTCAAGAAACACACTAAACTTTAATCAGAGCCGTTTATTCATAGGTTTGGGGATTGCCACCGTGGCAATCCACCAGTCTTCAATACAGCTGGGCGAGTGGGCCATATGTGGGCCAAGCTATCCAATCTCCTTATGTGCAGCCCAATAAGCCTTCTGAGCCCAAGTCTTCTAATCCAGTAGCAATCCTAGATTAGCCCATCCACATCCAAAGCAGCTGGCTATCCAAGTCCACTCCAAGATCCATGAGATAATTATGCAACATTATAACAAACATGTGTAAGAACATTAACACATAAATAACTTATATAACTATATTTTTAACACCCCCCCCCCCAATTTGATTTACCTGGTGCAAATAGGTGAAGTTGATCACAAAAATTTTCATGTTGATAAACCAAAAGTCCTTTTGTAAAAATGTCAGCCAATTGACTTTGAGAGTCAACCTTCACAGGTTTGACAACACCACTAGTAACCAAGTCTCTCAAGAAAAACAAATCTATACCAAAATGTTTAGTTTTATCATGAAATACTGGATTATTGGCAATTGCTAATGCAGCACTATTGTCACAGTGTAAATCAATAGGAGTTTTGACTAAGATACTTAGTTCACTCAACACATCTTTTAACCAAACTACTTCACAAGATGCAGCACACATGGCTCGAAATTCTGCCTCAGCAGAAGATCTAGAGACAGTAGACTGCTTCTTACTTTTCCAGGTAATCAAATTGCTACCCAGGTAAACACAAAAACTAGTTACAGACCTTCTAGACTCTATACATTTAGCCCAATCAGAGTCAGCATAAGCCTTTAGACTAAAATGAACCTGACTTAGAGAATGAAATCCCTTTGCTAGGGGCACCTTTAAGATACCTCAAAAGTCTCATAGCTATTTTTAAGTGACTACTACAAGGCTTATGCATATACTGACTTAGAAAGTGCACAGAGTATGAAATATCAGGTCTGGTATGTGATAGGTAAATTAATTTACCTACCAATTGTTGATAACCAGTAACATTTTCAAGGGGTTTGTTATCATGTATAAGCATGTTATTGACAACATGACTGGGCTCAATAGGATTTCCAATAGGTTTGCACCCAGTCATCCCATATTCAGCCAATAACTCAGTACAATATTTCCTCTGAGTTAGACATAAGACATTGTTATCCCTCACTACTTCTATGCCTAAAAAATATTTTAACTCACCAAGATCTTTAATCATAAACTTAGTTTTGATAGCATGTTTAACTTTATCTATTTCATCAATAGAATTTCCAGTTAAGATTATATCATCGACATACACTAACAAAACTAGAAACACAGACTTAGAAACTTTAGTGAACATAGAGACATCAAATTTACTTTGCACAAAACCAATATCATACAAGGCAGACACAAGTTTAGCATTCCACATTCTACGGGCCTGTTTCAGCCCATACAAAGATTTATTGAGTTTACATACTTTATTATTATTAACAGTATCAGTAAACCCCTCAAGAATAGACATATAAACATCTTCCTTTAAATCTCCATACAAAAATGCATTGTTTATATCAAGTTGAAAAATTTTCCAATCAAATTCTACAGCTAAAGAGATAACACACCTAACAGTTACTAGCTTAACCACAGGAGAGAATGTTTCATCAAAATCAACACCCTCCTTTTGGCTAAACCCCTTAGCAACTAGTCTAGCTTTATACCTCTCTATCTCACCACTAGCTTTGTATTTAATTTTGAAAATCCATTTGCATCCAATTTTACTTCTTCATTTAGGAAGATCAACTATATCCCAGGTTTTATTTCTATGCAAGGCTTCTAATTCCTCATTCATGGCTTTGACCCAGTTTGAGTCTTTAGAAGCCTCAGCAAAATTCCTAGGTTCACTACTTTTGTTTAAAACTGAAGCAAAACACTGATTTTCAACAGAAAGATTGGAATAGTTAACATATTTTTCTAATCCATATTTTACCATGCCTTCTATAATAAAATCATTAAACTTTTTAGGAATTTGTGACTCTCTATTAGATCTTCTAACAACGGATTCAGACATACCATTAGTATCACCCTCAGAACCTAAGTTGTTACTATCATTATCAGTAATCACATCCTCTGCCCTATCAGGTTCTAAACTAACACTCCTAGGCTGCTCTTTCTCAGCCAAGCCTTTAGGGGTTCTGTCTACAGAACTCGATTGCTGAGACCCATGTGTTACTGATCCTAAGTCAACTGGATTAAGTCCAGTTTCAACCTTTCCCTCATCATTGGGATCATTTACACCCAAGGTATCTGAATCTGTGTTTTCATATAAGTCAAAGAAGTTCAAGTTTGTAACATGTTTCAAAGGATTTGAGTCAAATGTTTCATAGACAGTTTTCTCCTTGAAAGGAAAAAAACTTTCAAAAAATTTATCTCTTGAGAAAAAAATGGTCTTACTGTCCAAACTGAACACTTTATAACCTTTTTTCTCATATGAGTATCCTATGAAAACACATTTCTCACTTTTACTTACTAACTTATCTGACTCATTAAGTACAGTACAAAAACACAAACAACCAAATATCCTAAGGTGTTCTAGGAAAGGTTTAAATCCATACATCAACTCATAAGGAGTTTTTCCAGCTAGCACAGCAGTGGGTGTCCTATTGATCAAATAAGCAACAGTCAATATGCATTCAGACCAAAAACGAATAGGTAAAGAACTTTGAAATAGCAAAGCCCTAGCAACATTGAGCAAATGTCTGTGTTTCCTCTCAACAACCCCATTTTGTTGAGGTGTGTATGCACATGTTGTTTGATGTATAATACCTTTAGAGTTACAAAAATCCTTAAATTGTTTGTTTACAAACTCTGTTCCATTATCAGATCTAAAATTTTTTATAACTTTCTTAAACTGTGTTTCAATTATATTCTTAAAATTTACAATGTAATCAAATACTTCAGTTTTAGCTTTCATCATACACACCCAAACAGCTCTAGTGAAATCATCCACTATAGTTAGAAAGTACTTATTTCCATACCTGTCAGGAACTCTATACGGACCCCAAACATCTAAGTGAATGAGATCACCCAAGTGCATAGACTTATGTTGGCTTAGAGAGAATGGTTCCCTATGTTGCTTAGCCCTAAGACAAACCTCACATGGGTCAGTGTTGTCAATCTTGGATAGACTAAGTCTGTCCTTTAACACATTGACCACTTGGTCTGAGGGATGTCCTAGTCTGGCATGCCACATGTTGTATAATTTCTTATTATCTAGACACACCTTATTAGACAAACAAGAGTTTCCACACATGTAAAGTCCATCCATTTGTTTACCAGTCACCAGGGTTTTCTTGGTTAACAAATCCTGAATGTAACAGTTATGTTCATCAAAACCAATGAGCAAGTTATTATCTCTGGCTAACTTATGGACAGACAGCAAATTAACTGTGTATGCAGGAACAACTAACACATCTTGTAAGTCAACACCATCAGCTAAGTGTAAGGTACCAATTTTAGTTACTAATGCAAATGCTCCATTAGGGTGTCTAACTCTAATATTTAATTGAGATACATCAACATAATCACTCAAAAATTTTTCATTATTTACCATATGTTCATTAGCTCCTGAATCACATATCCACCCAATTCCTTTTAGTATCCCATTACTACTAACAAAACAATAAATGTTTGAACTAACAGAAGAAGCACAGAATATACTACCTGTAACATTGCAGTTTTGAGCAACATCACTAGGTTTCTCATTTAGAAAACTCATTAGCTTAGCAAGTTGTTCACTAGACAAAGAAGGAATAGACACATTAGAATCACTAGTAGAATTATTAGCTATAGCTGCCTTCTTGTTTGGATTCCCTCTGGACCTCATCCAAGTGGGATATCCAATTATTTCAAAACATTTGTCTATAGTGTGACCACTTTTATTGCAGTGAGTACATTTTAGTGAAGGATTAGACTTGACATCCCTAACAAGTTGATTTACTTTAGCAACAAAATTAACAGTTTGACTAGTCTTAGTCCCACCAGAGGAATTCCTATGTGACTCTTCTCGAGATACAATAGCAAATGCCTCTTTCACAGAAGGAAGGGAGTCTTTTGTTAACAAATTTGTCCTAACACCTTGATAACAGTCATCTAATCCCATTAAAACTACATTAATTTGATCATATGATTATAGTTATTAAATTCTTTTGAGGCTTCACATGTACAAGACGGCAGTTGTAGAATTTGATCAAGTTGTTTCCACATTACATTCAATTTATGATAGTAATCAGCCACATTTAAACTATTTTGTTTAAATGAGTTGATTTTTAAATGTAAATCAAACACAACTGAACCATCTACTTTATTATATGTTTCCTTTAAATCTTTCCACACCTCAGAGGCAAGCTTGGAGTATACTTGTCCTAAGTATAACTCTTCTGAAATAGAATTCAGAATCCAAGTCAAGACACTGAGTTACATCTATCCCATTGTCTCATTAACACATTATCATCATCAGGTTTAATACAACTACCATCAATGAATCCAAGTTTATTTTTTACTTGTAAAGCTAAGATCATTGCATTGGACCACACATTATAATTCTCAGTGCCTTTTAGTTTCACATTAACAATGTTCAAGTTAGCAGAATCACTAGCATGAAGATACAAAGGATCGCTAGCATCAAGTTTACTAATCAAAGTAGCACCGAGTCGTGCATCACCAGATTCACTAGATTGACTACTATGTTCAGACATCGTAACACACAAGTAACGGATAAAACACACCACAAGAAAGAACAAGACTCAATATGCAATCAAGTAAACACACACAGACGAAACCCTGCCAGTGATCAAGATACCAGGTTCATCTGTAACACCCCAACCGATGGCGGAATCATCGAGGTGTCACGTAGTGACAATTGTTCAAAAGCACACGGTACTAAAATGTAAATATATTATTGAATAATTTAAATTGTCTTACATAGATGAAATGGAAAAAAATACAAAAGTCTGAACGAAACACGAAATTTGAAATAACTTATTAAAAGCAAACACTAAAGTCCAATGCTATAGTACTAAGATTAAACTGCACCTGAAACATGTACAAAATAAGTTTTGTCAACATATGAAATGTTGGTGAGCATTCCTAGATTTAATACATATAGTAAGTTGGAAAATGTTATACAATTCAAGTGCAAGGCTACAGTGCAATTATGTAAACTATGTATCATACAAATGAGCGAAATCAATCCTGTGACTGTATAAATGTACTAAATGAACGGCGGTGTACTTATCCAATAAATGGATAATAACTTAACAATGACCATGGATTCTCCGATGAAAAAGGGGGAGAATCACCTAGGTGAGTTGTCAATCCAATAGCGCTATCCAATGTTAAGGTCGGCTTGTACATGGTTAATGATTCCACTAAGAACAAATGTATTCTACATGTAATGTCTAAGCATAAAGCACGTATGTAAGCTAATGCACAATGTACTATAATTGTATTGTAAAACTGTGAACGTGTATGTGTATTTGTATAAGTGTACATGTAACACCCCAAAAGTGAATAAGACAAAAAAAAAGGGATAGGAAATACTCACATTCACTAAATTTGCTAAGCGGCGAGTGAAAGCTAGGTGAATCCCGAAGGCCCAACCTAAAGTTATGGTATAAAGTAAGTGTTTATACTTAAAAGAGTCTAGGGTTCCTAATCTAAAGCATCTAGGATGTTAAGTCTAGATTTTGGGGTTTTTAAGTTTGGTAACGAAAATGTAACGCGTTGAGTCAAATAAATAGTTTATATGTGTCGCGAGATAGAAAACCTATGAAAAACTTCACGTACGTAACTTAGGTTAATATTACAAAATTATTTACCAAGTTATATGGCATAAGTAACGATATTGAAAATAAGTTGGATAATCTTAAACTATAATTATTAATATTTGTTTTATTAAATATAAACATTTATATTGATCAATAAATGAGATGATAAAATAAGAAGTAACTTGAGTTCATAAAGATGATATTTTCTAAGTTTATAAAATAATAAAATTTAACTCAGAAAATATTTGTAATTTATATAAAAGTATTAATTTAATTTGTATTATCAAAGATGACATAAAGTTGGAATAAAATGTAAAATGGTTTCAAAAATAAAGTTTTCTGTGAAAACTTCATATTCTGACCCTAAAGGTCTCAAAGTAATTTTTATAAAAGTTTTGGTGAATAAAATATATTTAATATAAATTTCCTAGTTTCAAAACTAGTTTAATGGACAAAAATGAGTTAAAATATAAAAATGGTTTTATAAATGTAATCTCCCATGAAGACTTATTCCTCTGACTTAAAAAGTTTTGGAATAATTTTTATAGAACTTTTCTTGATAAAAATCTATTTATTATAGATTTTATATGTTTAGAAACTAGTTTATTAACCAAAAATAGAATATTGTATGAAAACATTTTAAAACAGAATAAAACTGATGTGAAAATGTTTATAACATGTTAAAGTATGAGGGTGTTTGGGATTGCGTTTTGAGTCTGATTTTTAGATTATTGTGTTTTGAAAACGCAGATAATCAGTTTTTAGTGTTTGGATTGCGCTTTGAAAACGCAGATAATCAGTTTTTTAGGTTACCAAAACGCAATAATCTATAAGCAGCTCCACCCCTGCTTTTCCAAAACGCATAATCTGTTTTGAATAATCAATCCCAAACGCCCCCTATATCTCCACCAATTTTTATAAGGAAATGAATTAAATACGAATTTATATGAATTAAATATGATTAATAACACATAAATCCGAAATAAATACAAAACACTTTCTAAAAATAAAAGTTTCTGTAAAAACTTAGTCTACTGACTTGAAAGGTCTCACAATAAATTTTATAGAATTTTCTTGATAAAAATCTATTTAATATGAATATTATTAGTTTAAAACTAATTTAACAAAAGAAATCGGGATAACCTATGAAATCGTACCAAAACAGAAGAAAAACGACATGATAATTATTCTAACATAATAAGATGCATTCATGTAATTTTTCATGTTAAAATACGGTATATATGAATTTATATGGATTAAACATGATTAAAGCATATTAAAAATGATAAAAAATACTAAACGGTTTCTAAAAATTCTGGAATTGTTTCTAAAACTCCTAGTTAGTCATATGAACAAGTCTACAAAGTTTCATAATTTTTAGATCAGTAACAAGCGAGTTATGCATTTTTAAAGTTCTACAAATTTTTAAATATAAAATCCCCAAAATTCCTAGAACACCCTAACCTTAGAATTTGTCATAGGAACCGTTAAAGACTATGTTTGATACAACAAATAGAGGGATTTTAAACTACTGATATAAATGAAAGATTATGCAAAAGTAATTGGGAAAAACTCACGATTTTGCTAGCTCAAATTGAAGAAAGAAAACCGAAATAAAACCCAAAAAATAAGCTTTCAATTCGTCAAGATTGCGAGATGATAATTGGGGATTCTTGTGCAGAAATGATAGACCATATGAGAGGAATGTGTGTGTGGATTTAATTGAGCTCTAACAACCTATATATATGAATTTGAAAATGGGTTTTGGGAAAGTCTTTAATAACGATTTTGACTGATCAATTAGCCATTAAAAACACGTTAATGGGTCAAATCCTTTGAGAAGGAAAGTGCAGGGATCACAGGCGCAATAAGTTCGGGTCTTAATTGAAACGGGCGTGTCAATTCAAACGTGGAAGCATCAGTTGACTTTTGTTTGACTTTGGATCTTTGACTGGTTAATTAAGGAAGGTTTAATACTAAATGGTTCAGGATATTATCACCAAAAGATATTGTGGTACAGTTGGTTTGTGTGATTTTGTTAAGTCTTTAGACCGAAGTGGACGCGGGTTCAAGTCCCGGTCCACTCAAACATTTTTTTTACGTATACTATATTAATATATATTCATATTATGATTATAGAAGGTTAAAAAAAACGCTATGAAATATATTTTTTTTAAACACTCAAAACGCCGTGAATCCAACGACTTCTTTAAATAATCATTAGTTTAAGGTGTTTAAAGTATATTTTGTTTAAAACAAACACATTTTTTTATTAATTAAAAATTTGGGAAAAAAATACGCGATGTTACATCATCACTCAAAGGTGCCTGCCCATGTCTTAACAGGGGAGTATGATTCCTAGATCTATAACTCAACACTCACAGATCAGAAAACTTGACACACAACAAGTAATGAGCCAACTCCGGTCCTCCTAACCCGGACAATGCTCCTAGACACTGACAGAAATAAAAAAAAAACAGTTAAGGAACAATCTCACCAAATGGTGACCCAACTTAGGGTTTCTCGAAACTCGTAATCTGTAACCTTCACTTAGGGTTACAGATCAGAGAGCAAAAGAATAAGCCTCCTCAGTGTTCAATGCTTCTTGAACCAGCACCTCGATCCTTGATACCAAACTCAAGATCCAAAAACAATAATCGATCTGAGCAAGATCTTTCACCCAAGAACTGACTCGAACTATCAACAAGAACAGAGACCACTAGAAACCTTAATTTTCAGCGGAAGATGAAACAACCAGAGCCTTATAGCTCTGATACCATGTCAAATGGTATGATACCAGAAATACAAGATCAATCAAAGAACAGAAAAATACTTTTATTAAACTCTTTGACTAAGATCAAAACAATCACTGGAATCACAAACACTATCTCTAAACAAAACAACCTCACGAACTAGACAGGATTACAAACAACTCTTAGCACTTATTTGAGATGAATAAGTGCAGAACTCAATACAAACCTTAATCGCTCTGAGAGAGATGTGAGAGACAAAACAAAGAGATACAATTGTTACGACTGATTAAAGTTGGAGAGAGAGAAGCCAGAGAGCTTATATAGTCGAGGATTAGGCTCGGGTAGAAACACACCCGAGCCAATATGAGCCACACGATCCATCTCAAGAAACACACTAAGCTTTAATCAGAGCCGTTTATTCATAGGTTTGGGGATTGCCACCGTGGCAATCCACCAGTCTTCAATACAGCTGGGCGAGTGGGCCATATGTGGGCCAAGCTATCCAATCTCCTTATGTGCAGCCCAATAAGCCTTCTGAGCCCAAGTCTTCTAATCCAGTAGCAATCCTAGATCAGCCCATCCACATCCAAAGCAGCTGGCTATCCAAGTCCACTCCAAGATCCATGAGATAATTATGCAACATTATAACAAACATGTGTAAGAACATTAACACATAAATAACTTATATAACCATATTTTTAACATACTATCCTGACACTAGCATAACGCGCAGAGTAAAATACTAGTTTAACATAAACCGAAAAAACAATTGGGCCTACCACATGTCCATTATTCATGTTTATATGAATGAACAGCTTGACCAAATGAGCTAGGAACAAATATCTCCCTAGTGGTGAGAAATGCAAGAACGGCCAAGAAGTACCCCAGAAACTAGCATTAGGGATGGTATTAGACTCTCACAAGCCATTAATCATTTTTATCATAATTCTATATATAATTACGCTTTTACAGACAAAAGGCTCGTTTAGACGCACTAGCCTAGGCAAATTCAGTATATGACGCTAGGCTCGAACTCCTTTATGCGTAGGGATGGCAATGGGTCAGGTTTGGGACGGGTTTAGGTAATTCACTAATTCTAACCCCATACCCGATTAGGTATGCTTGTCCCAAACCCGGCCCAAAACCCGTCAGGTTTGTGTCGGGTAATTACCCATCGGGTATCGGGTATACCCGCGGGTTTCGGGTAAACCCATTAATTTTTAAACTTACTCATTGAGTATATCCGACCAAAAACCCGAGTGGCATCTATTAGGTAACTATTAACCAATTACATTTACCATTATTAAATATATATGTAAATGATTACAATGTATAAATATAAAATACTTAAATCATATAAAAACAATCAAACACATAGATAACAAATAGTATACACTAACTTTTTGGTAATTTTAGCACAAGATGACAATGTAGATAGACAATTAGATATATTATGCATACATATTTAAAAAGATATATTAGAAATTATATTGGGTATCTAATCGGATAAACGTATATATTTTATCGGGTAATCGGGTCGGGTAAACGGGTATATCATTAAATCCCAAACCCGCAAAAAAAAATAAAAACTGATCCCATACTTGGACCCATACCCGATTACTCAACCCCAGACCCTTCCCAAATGTGTCGGTTTTCGGGTTTACCCATCGGGTTCGGGTTTGATTGTCATCCCTATTATGCGCTAACTTTCTATTAGTTAAACAATCTAACAACTTCTTGGTTGAACCATCCTTACCTAGACTAGTTTTGGTCACCTGCTTGACCGCTGTTTCTATAACGAAAGTCTCAAAATTTATTGTATTAACAACATAACTTTATACATCCATCACATACTCTAATAATAATCGGAAGTGATTAAATGTCTTGTGATATTTTATTATACTGCTAACAAGTAAATACAAATTCTTATAAGCACATGCTTAGTTATGACTCAATTGTGCCACCATGTAATTTTATCCGGGCATGTCATTTAACAAATCGGTAATGTTACTACTCCAATTCGCTCTGTAACGGTTGAAAATGTACCTGGTTATGTTGGGTTGAGTTACCTCTTTAAACCATTACATAATGACTGAAAACTTACCTGCTCACATGTTAAAGCATGATGAGTTGACTACCTCTCTAATTCGCCTGTAACATACGAAAACATACAACATTATTTGGTTCAGCTACCATCACAAAGATATTATCATATGATACATATAATAGATAAAGTCTAAAACATTAACATACATGTTGGATTCGTGTCTAATGGGCCACTAAGGAGCATAACTCTTATACGCCGAGGCATTCATAGCGCGAGCCTTCAAAATCAAAAGGGGCGAATAAAGAGTTGTTCGGATAAAAAAACATATGGTTCGGTTGAGGCACCGTACTGATACATACGTTTAACGTTTCATGTTTGTTGTAGGTTCAATAATTGAGTCTAAAAATGACTAGCATTATAGCCAAACCTCTACATCTACATCATACAACACTTGGGAATGTTCACATAACACTTGCTTTGGGCCTGGCATTTGGGTTCATGCCTGACCCGTTTTAACCTATGGGTTTAGGCCCATCACCCATGACCCACTCCTATTGTCCCCATACAATGTACCTCACCTTTTAAAGGGTATTTCCAAGGCTCTTGTCTCGGGTTCAGTGGCGAAGCTTGAGCGAAAATCTCGGGGGGTCGGAAGTCACCGGCTACGGGGGTCGAAACTGTATATATCAAAAAAATTCTATGCGGATGCTATTTAATCGGAACTTCTAAGCGAAAATTTCGGGGGGTCTGACGCCCCCTCCCGCCCCTATGAAGCTACGCCCATGCTCGGGTCACCTTCAAACGAGTTCTTAACACGCTGCAGCTCTAGTCCAAGCTCGGGGAAGGCTTGAACCGGTTCAATCCAACGACACGGCTCCACCAGGCTGGAAATGCTCCAAGATTTAGTTACTTAACAAACACCAAATCCTAAAGCCTAAAACGAAACCAAAGAGGGAGTTAAAGCCCAAAGATAAACCATTTGCAGGGATGTTTATATCACCTTTTAACTTACTCTCGCTTGTATGTTTCTCAACCACTGTGTTTTTGTTCCTCCGGTCTGAACATACAGATTCATTTTACTGTTTTTATCGTCTTGTAGCAATATTGGAAGTCCAGGATCGGAAAACATGGTGATAATGTAGCCATCCATGTAACCAGTACTAGCCAAACTAACGGTAAGCCTAAAACGCAGACCAAAGAGGGACTTAAAGCCCACAGATTCATTTGGGTTGCAGGTAAGCATAAGATTTCTGGTTGCAGTGAAGTTTGAGGCAGGGGCGAACCTTAGTTCTCAAATCGGAGGGGGCAGACTCAATTTTTTTCGATAGGTAGTGGCAAATCGGCGGGGGCCGGATTCAACCCAGACTCAATTTACCTACGAAAATCGCAAATTTTCACTACTGCGCCAAAAAACAGGGGGGGGGGGGGGGGGGGGGGGGGATTCTAAGTCGTTTTCGGTGTTTCTAAAGAATGGGACATTAATAGTCTTATTTGCAGATAAGATCATCTTGTATGATGAATGGCATATATTTCTATATCTTTCAAAATGTGATTACATCAATCAATCTATGTAAAACAGCTAAAAACCGTGTCAGCATTGTCATCTATGAATAATAACAGGAGGGAATATGAACTTATCCGAGACAAAAGGAACAGCCTTCGGATTCTTAACAAGATCTTCATACAGATCATACTCCGCCTCATAGTCATGCAAACTAAGCTCCGTCTTCTGATTGGTATGATAATGATGTTTAGCTCCATCCGATTTACCAAACCCAAAGATACTAACTTTCTCACATATCCCCAACGCAAGCATAACCGCCTGCATACCCGACGAGTAATGAAACTCCATCCCACCATGAACTAAACTCCATGATTCCAACCTCTTCCCAGTTTCCATAACAAATCTTTTCAAAGAATAATACTTGACTATTCTTGCACATAACACATCAAGCTGCGGATCAGTGATCATTAACGCTGCTTTATGCGACGAGTTACAAACTAGATAATCAAGAAAATGTATCGGTTGTGACATGTACATTACAATGGGCACTTGTTCACCATATGGGTGACAAAAACAACCACCTCTACGCGAACACAAGTGTAATATGTTACTATTCATAAACGAAAGGCTCGTTTTCGACCCAACAAACCGCTCATAACCGCCAATCCGCGCATTGTTTAACCGAATAACAAACTCATTGCCATCAATTACCTCACCAAGATTAGTTTTTAACAAAATCCCACTATTACCCACCACAGCACAAGTCTTGTACTTCCTCCTAGACCCCAAATCAGACCCCAAAACGTTGACCATGTTTGACATCACATCCGGGTCAAACCGACGCTTTCGCCACCAATTTTCCAAATTTCGCTTAAAAACCAACTGAATTTTATGCATATTAACATCCATTAAACCATTCCTAACATACCCAGATCGAGTATTAACTCTAACAGACCTAAACGAGCGCTGGAAACTAATTCTAACGTTTTGAAAGTCTCCGTCCACCAAGTGTTCGACGTTATGCCTCAAAGAAACATCACCCAAATCAACTGCAGCAAACGTCACCAAACTTTTATTAAACTCGTTCTGTGATTGTATTGGGTCGGTTAGGATGATCCGGAGGAAGAGGGTGGCGGCGGCGACGGCGAAAACAATGACGGCGGTGAATAATGGGCGGACTGGACGCTTCATGATTGTTTTGGGTATGTGGGTCGGGTCAAAGATGGGTTCGGATATGCATGTTGGATGTTATGGAGTTTAGGTGTGATTTGTATGGTGGTTGATTATTGGATTATGGATGCTTTGGTAGGTACGTTTGCATTATATTTATTTGTTTTGTGTCATTGGATTTATTGTAACATGTTGTGACGTCCTTCTTACTTTGATGTTTTTAATTTGTGTGTAGTTTAAGTAATTGTTTCACATAGTGATTTTCTTTGACGGCATACCATAAAAGATTTAACCTTTAACTTCTTGTCATTCTAAACTTTATCTAACTCGCTAACATGACTACGCTATTCCTAGTGGACATGGGCGAACGTTAAGAAGGGTCACCCCTGTTTTCTGGCACAGTGGTAGAAATTTGCGATTTTCATAGGTAAATTGAGTTCGGCCCCCACCGTTTCGCAAACCAAGCTTCGCCACTGCTAGTGGATGGATGATACATGACCGGAACGGACGATTAAACTATCAAACCATGCTCATTTCTGCAATTGAACATACCAATATCATCGTCTCAATTCCCTCTTTCAAATCCCGTGAATAATTGCCAAGAATTGTGAGTTTCAGCTAACGGCGTTAGCGTGAGTCAACGAGGGTCCATTGAGAGCAAAATGTCTAAAAGTTGGGATCGCTAGTGGTTATTTCCGTAGTTGGGACTGTTATTGGCCAATAGTCAATAGTTAGGATTATTTAAATCCATTACTCCTATAAATCTATACATATAATAAACCAAAACCATTTTAATGACATGGCATTCAAAGAGGCATTCTCCCCCTTGAGTGTGTCATTTGTCATCCCATGTGGCATTGAGATATTTTAGGAAAAAAAAGAATTTAAAAACAAAATTGGATTTTTATCTCTTATGTTTCATCCATAATTTTTAAACGTTAATATCTTTTATATACGAGATTTTTTTAAAGAAAAAAATTACACCAAATTAACGAGCGTTTTATTATCTTTCCAACGAGTACAATATTGCTATATAAAAAACGGAGAAAAAAACGACTATTTTTTGTGGGGTTTGTTCATACAGGAAAAAAAACACAAAGTGTTCAGGTATATCATTAATCATGTATATACGAGTCACTAATTATGTTCAAATCAGTAAATATGAATTCTATTTTCAACATGCGTTAGCATTGGAGTTATACATTGTTTTAGGTTAGATATTAATATTAGAGTTATACATTGTTTAAGGTTATGCGTTAACATTGGAGATACAATTTTAATTGTTTTAGGTTAGGTGCTGTAGAAATTTAGGGTTTGATTTACTCAACACTTAACAAACAGAAATAACACAAATACAACCACAATGAACAACGGATATAGGTGACAAAACCAGGTGACAAAATCTTATTTATCCAACCCAAATTTACCCCCCAGAACCCAAACGATCTCAGATAATACACTGAGATCAAATCAACAACCACAATACAAAGTTTCACAAGATCTACTGATTAGTTAGACCAGTAGATCAGGTGAGAAATAAGGAATAACAATACAAGAACAAAGACAACCTATCAAACCCTAATACAGAACGAGAGAGACGATAACAAAAGAAAAAAAAGGAATAATGAATAATAACAAATAAGCTGTAGTATATATATGTCAGCTGGCTGCTTCTCTAAGAAATAATAATCCAACGATCACAATTCATCCAGATCAACGACTGAGATTAACCCCTGAAAAATATCTCAACAACTTTTAGTTATAACAACGAGTCCAAAAACCTGGATCATTTGAACCCCATTTGAACCTTTTAATAATCAAACGAACATATTACCAGGCGGGCTAATATTTAGCCCAATACATGAGCCCATCAAGGTAATTGAATTAGAGAATAAGTATTGGGTAAGCCCAATACATTTTAACATCCCCCCTTAATTCAATTACCAAACATATTGGTCATCCCAAGTTTGGTACACAAAGTCTCATGTTGTGTACTAAACAAGCCTTTCGTGAACACATCAGCCACTTGCTGATCAGAAGATACCTTTACCGCATTAACAAATCCAGAACTAATTTTTTCTCTCAAAAAATGCCAATCTAACTCAAAATGCTTAGTTCTGTCGTGAAAAACAGGATTCTCAGCTATTGAAATAGCAGATTTGCTATCACAAAACAAGTTTATTGGCAACTTAACTTCTATACCTAATTCCTTTAACAAATTAGATATCCAGACTAGTTCACAAGTAGTCATGCACATAGCTCTATACTCAGCTTCTGCTGAGGAACGAGCAACCGTACTTTGTTTTTTACTTTTCCATGACACAAGACAACTACCTATAAACACACAAAACCCAGTAACAGATTTACGAGTCTTAAGACATTTAGCCCAATCAGCATCAGAGTATGCTGTTAGAGCTAAAGAGGTATTCTTCTTAAATAAAATCCCTTTTCCTGGAGATAGCTTAAGATACCTAAGCAATCTCAAAGCTATCTTTTGTACAGTTTGAGTTGGTTTATGCATAAACTGACTCAAAAATTGTACAGCATAGCTTATATCAGGACGGGTCAAAGACAAGTAAATTAACTTGCCTATCAATTTTTGATACCCTGTTACATCTTCCAAATAGCTTTCTTTTTTATTATCTTTAATTAACAAATTATAGTTTTGTTCAATTGGAACACTAACAGGTTTACATCCAAGATAACCATATTCATGTAAAAGATCTAAACAATACTTCCTCTGGTTCAGGCAAATACCTTCATCAGAATACAACACTTCAATACCAAGAAAGTATTTTAACTTTCCTAAGTCTTTTATTTGAAAACTTTCTTTTAATAATGTTTTTATGTTTTCTATCTCAGTTTTACTATTTCCTGTAACAACTATATCATCCACATACACAAGTAATACCACAAACACATCACTTGAAGACTTAACAAACATAGAGTGATCACAAACACTCTAAGTAAAACCAATAGTTTTTAAAACATCTACAAGCTTCTCATTCCATTTCCTAGGAGCTTGTTTTAATCCATACAAGGATTTAACAAGTTTGCACACTTTGGATTCATTCCCAAAGGCATAACCTTCTGGCAAATGCATGTACACATCCTCAGTTATTGACCCATATAAAAAGGCATTGTTTATATCAAGTTGAAACAATGTCCAGTTATTATGGACTGCTAAGCTGATAACTGTTCTCACAGTTACCATCTTAACCACTGGAGAAAATGTCTCTCCAAAGTCCAATCCTTCTCTCTTATTGTACCCCTTAGCTACTAACCTAGCTTTATACCTATCTATCTCACCATTTGACTTATACTTTATCTTGTAAACCCATTTACACCCAATAGCTTTTCTACCAGGTGGTAGATCAGTAACAACCCAGGTGTTGTTCCTGTATAAAGCTTCCATCTCAACATTCATAGCCTCAACCCAATGTGGATCTTTTGAGGCTTGAATATAAGATGTAGGTTCTAAGGATTTATTTACATTAGACACAAAACATCTATTTTCAAAAGACAAATTAGAATAATTCACAACTTTTTCAACCCCATACTTAACCTTACCATCTAACACATAATCACCAAATTTCTTTGGCATCACAGACTCTCTACTAGACTGCCTAATAGGCCTACTTCCCTCAGGAGTCCTTAACTCATCATTTGATCCCTCCAACCCAGGGCAGTCAGTCCCTCTTCCTAGTGAACTACTAGGTTGCTGATCACAACTAGCATTGTGATCTACATCACTAGTGTTCCTGGGAGAGTCATCTATCTGTCTCCCAGGTGAGTGATCATGAGTATCATCAGGTTCCCCATCATCATTGGGAAGGTTTTGGAAAAATTGTTTTTGTTTATCACTTGAAGAAATTTCATTTTCAAAATTATCAAAAAAGTTTAGATGATTGACTTTTTCATAAACAACCTGTTTATGTTCAGTTTTAAAAGGATATATGTTTTCATAAAACTTGACATCCCTTGAAAACTCATATTTCTTTGTTTCCAAATCCAAAATTTTGTATCCTTTTTTAATAAATGAATAACCTATTAAAACACTTTTATTTGCTCTACTACAAAGTTTATCTGGTTCATCTAAATTGGTTTTAAAACATAAATATCCAAAATTTCTCAAGTGATTAAGTTCGGGGGGAACCCATGTATCAACTCATATGGACTCTTACCATTTAAGACAGACGAAGGTATCCTGTTAATCAAATATGCAGCAGTAAGCACACAATCAGACCAGAAATTAAGAGGAACACTACTTTGGAACAGAAGGGCTCTAGCTGTATTTAAAAGATGCCTATGCTTTCTCTCCACAACACCATTTTGTTGTGGAGTATAAGCACAAGAGGTTTGATGGAGAATTCCTCTTTTGTTACAAAAATCACTAACTTGTTTATTTATGAATTCAGTACCATTGTCACTTCTAAACATTTTAATGTTTTTAGTAAACTGAGTTTTAACCAGTTCATAGAAACTAACAAGATTTTCAAACACTTCAGTCTTAGATTTTAACATATAAACCCAAACAGACCTAGAATAGTCATCTACGATGGTAAGAAAATATTTAAAGCCTTCCCTGCTAGTGATCTTATAGGGTCCCCATACATCAAGATGTACAAGGTCTCCTATATCTTTAGACTTATGATCGCTAAGAGGGAAAGGAACCCTAACCTGCTTTGCCTTGTGACATACCTCACAAGGCTCAGAATCAGATTCTCCAATGTTCAAACTATCTTTTAAGACAGCTAGTACTTGACTAGAAGGGTGTCCTAACCTACTGTGCCAAAGACTGTGTTCAGTTACACTATTGAAACAAACATTACTAAAATTAACATTTTTACCAACAAAGTACAGACCATCCTTGTCACACCCTCAAATTCCACGTGCGGGGTTTTACCGCGAGGCGCGTGACAAACCAGGATCTAAGTCACGGTCACAATAAACGACACTATATGATACGTAAAATGAAATAAACAACCATCAAGTTTTCATAAATCCATTCGCCGCGGAAGCGTAACTTTTATTACAACCCAAAATGCAAAAGTACGTAAGTCTGAAAAAGATAAGACAATGCATATAAATCCTAGACGCCGTGCGACTCCGTGCGCCTATGATAAGCTGCTACCTCAACGACCTGAGACAAACATGCTAAAAACGTCAGCAAATAATGCCGGTGAGTTCACAGGTTTTATATTAAATGTTTAAGTAATGAAAGCCATCATGTTATCACTATGTCAGAAATGATAGCGTTAGCTAGACGCATGAGTAATACTACTACGACCGGAAACCATTACAGACAACGATATATGATTTTTGCCCGAAACGATTATGCACTACCTCCAGTAGCGTTATGACCGAGACAATATGCACCCGCCCGGCTCCCAGCCGACGGGTGGGGTCTGTCAGTCCCAATAGATCTATCCACATTTCCCCGTTGTGCCCCGCACATTCATGGTTTCCCCGGGACTTTACGTATCGTATAGTATGTAAATGAATTAACACTAGTATAACATGATAATTTATGAAATAAGTATAAAGCATGTGTCTCCCCCGAAATGTAAAACGTAAAGTGGGGCCGTGAAACTCACCTGATGCTGCTCCTCGCACTAAGACAAGTAAACCTACTCAATAGACGGCACCAAATACCGGTGACCTATCATGACGAGCGTATAAGGTGTTAGACTAACAACCCGTAGGTTGATTAGTCCCTAGTAGTCCAGACCATAACCGTATATATATGAAATGATGTTTCAAACGTTTAACCGACCGCACCAGACAAGGCCCGACATCCCATTGGTGACCCGACATTCCATGTGTTAGATAAATACAAGACATCATGCCACATATGCAATTAATCACTTAATACGCGTAACAGTCCACCTAGTCTAGCATAATGTCCAATTAACGCGTAAACAGATCCGAACACGTGTCACAAAGTCATTAGGTGTATCCCGGGGTTCCTATCATGTTCCTAGGCGTTAAATCATGTTCCGGGATGTTAAAATATACATACAGCAGCATTATACGCGATTAGGAATCAAACTAGCACTTAGGATTGTAAATGCCTTATGTATAGGCATTTAGGATTGTAAATGCCTTATGTATAGGCATTTCGGATTGTAAATGCTTAAGTATAGGCATTTAGGATTGTAAATGCTTAAGTATAGGCATTTAGGATTGTAAATGCTTAAGTATAGGCATTTAGGATTGTAAATGCTAGTAGTTGAGGGGAATAGGCCTCTATTCGCCTATACTATAGGCGAATAGGGCTTGTATTCGCCTGAACATCAGGCATTTAGGAGCCTACTCGCCTAAAGCCTCATGCGAGTAGGATCCTACTCGCCTCTGCAGTTCTGTAGTGCAATTTCGCGCGCCGAACACTCCAAATCAGATCCGAAACATGTAAGAACATTTAATAATCATCCTAACACATTAACAAACATATTTCAAGCAAAACCCCTAAGTTTTCATCATTCTAACAGTTCCGAATGCGAGCGTTTTCCCAAAATAGTAACTTAGCATGTAAACATCACATCAACATGCAAGAACTTGCCCTAAATAGCAATTATTCAGATTAAATCACATAACCACGTTATCCGATAGCATCCTACTGTTCTAGCATTATCCTAGAGCAAACCCTAACATCATACAATCAACAACACACCTCATATCATCCTTAATCATCCAAAATCCTTCAAATGGGTCAAAACATCAAGTATCAACAATACACAACCAAAACCATTCAAACTCCTAGGACATCATCATACTAACTTGTAATAGCCATAAACATCATAATAACACAAAAACAATCATGATTTAATCCTAAAAATTCTATCTTTAATCACATATAACACATGTAAAGGTGTGGGTTTGTTTAAAAACGGTTTTAAATGGATTTTCAAAGACAAAAACGCTTATAAGTCAGGTCTGGACTTTTAGGGAGTAAAACATAATCATTTAAAGGTTTGGGTTTGAAGAACACACCTTATATTTAAGAGGAGATGATGGAATAAGCTTGGAAATGGTTGTTTTGATGTGAAAATAGGTTCCAGAGGGTGTTTGTGGGTTGAGATAGGTTATGGGACGGCTAGGGTTGTATAAATGATGTTTTAGAGGTCAAGGGTGGTATTTATAGGCGTTTTTGATCGTTCAAGGCATTTCAGGTGAGTACGCAGCAGTATAGGCGAGTAGGGCTGCTATTCGCATGAACCATCATGCGAATAGCCCTCTATTCGCCCCTAATAACCTCCTACTCGCCCTTACTAATGGCGATTAGGCTATCACACACTAGCCTAATCGCCTATAGTCCAGGTGTTCGTGTTTTTGGCGCGTTAAACCCTATTTTAACATATGTAATCACGTTTTCACATACCGACAAACCACATAATGATTACTAACATATAATGCACGATAACTAATACGTTCCCACCCGATCACCAATTCCCGGGACTCGAGACTTGCGTACGTGCGTTAAACCCGGCGATTCCACGAATCACCGATCCTTGTACACATGGTTATGGACCGACACCCAATGGTCCCTCGGACCATTGTAACGACTCCCGATGATTCCCGAATCATCGATACGACTCGACCGACCTGGTCAAGTATGATATTAAGTAGTTGTTTTCAATGTTTTCGTTGAGATAGACTCGTATATATGTAAAGTATGAAACGCATGTATGTAAAGTATAAAAGTATTGACCTGAATATGCCGGGTGTCACATCATCCCCCAGTTGAAAGAATTTTCGTCCCGAAAATTTCCCGAAGTCAAAGAGAATGAAACGATAAAAAGAAAAATTTCCCCAAAAATTTCCCGGTCGTCACAATCCTGCTGTCTACCAGTCACCAGGACTTTCCTTGACTTGGAATCCTGGACAAAGCACTTTTCCTCATTAAACAGGACATCTAACTTATTATCCTTGGCTAGTTTATGTATAGACACCAAGTTGACACAATAATCAGGAATGTAGAACACATCATGCAAAATAACACCATTTGCTAACTTAACATCACCAATTTTAGTAACTCTTGCATTAGTTCCATTAGGATGTTTTACTTCCATGTTATACTTAGACACATCTACACTATTGATTAAGTGTTCATCACTTCCAACCATATGATGGTTGGCACCAGAATCCATTATCCACCCAAGAAACAATGCAAATTTCACTAAACTAGAACAACTAGAAAAATTTTTAAACAACTTAGCAATTTTAGACAAAACACTCATACTTGAAAAACCATTGATAACAACTGACTTACCTCCTACTTTAGAACTCTGAGGGTCTCCTTCAGACTTCTCACTTATCAAACTCATCAATTTAGTGATCTGTTTAGAAGTAAAAGGTGAACCAGAAGATACATTTGCACTCACATTGTTACTAGCATTGGACACACCAGTTCTCCAATTATTTTGGGTTCTATTGTTATTGTTTTTATTGTTAAACTGATTCCCAGTTTGATTACCAACCCTTCTTTGATTATTTGTTGGGTATCCTACAATCTCAAAACATCTTTCAAAAGTGTGTCCAATTCTATTACAGTGAGTACATTTAAAATTAGGATTAGGGCCTCTTGTAACCCCTTTCCTATTATCAGACACTTGATTAGTTCTAGCAACAAAGGACACATTAGTTCCCTTTGATCCACTACTTGAGCCTCTATGAGATTCCTCTCTAGAGACCACAGCAAAGGCAGTCTTTACTGATGGTAGTGGATCACTGGTTAACAATGTGGTTCTAACTGGTTGATAAATTTCATCAAGCCCCATTAGGAATTGCATGAGTTTAATAAGGCTATTAAAATCATTGAATTCCTTGGAGGCCTGACAAGTACACACAGGAAGTTGAACTATAGAATCAAACTGTTTCCACATAGTGTTTAACTTGTTATAATATTCAGACACAGAACTTCCACTTTGTGTTATACCATTTATTTTTTGATGTAAGTTAAACATTACACATCCATCAATTCTATCATAAGTTTCTCTAAGGTCCAGCCATACATCCCTAGCACTATCAGAAAACACTTGTCCTAAGTATAATTCTTCACAAACAGAATTAATTAACCAAGATAGTACCACAGAGTTACACATATCCCATTGACTGGCTAATACATCATTATCAACAGGTTTGACACATGTACCATCAATAAAACCTAACTTGTTTTTACCTTGTAAAGCAAGTTTCATAGATTTAGACCAAACTGAATAATTTTCAGACCCTTTGACTTTAATACTGATTATGGACAAACTAGAAGTGTCACTAGGATGCAAATACAGTGGATCACTAATGTCCAACCTACTAATAAGTGTACCAACAGACATATCTCCACCAGAGGAGTTAGGTTCTCCTACTGATGAAGTAACAACACCATCAACCATAATGAATCACACAAAACAAGCAAACACACAAAGAACAACAAAAAAAATAGCAGATAGCTATTCAACCAGAGAATAACAACAGACCTAATAGGACGAAGCTGTGTCAGGGGTCAGATAGTGGATTCATCACTCATTGGTGTCCACCCAGATCTTAACACAGGAGTCCCTTATTATCTATATATATATATATAGTACGTATATAGACAAGAAAGAACCAGAACAACAAACAATACCACAAATAGACACCAATTAGTCGGCTCAAATACCGGTCCACCTAACCCGGTCAGCTGCCTCTAGACACAACAACAGAAATTAAAAAAACAGGAAAGATCTCACAGAGAGGGGGAACCCAAGTTAGGGTTTCGCCAAACCCACAACCAACACCTTCACTTAGGGTGTTGAGTTATGGGTGCAATTGAAGCTATTAATTCCAATGCTCCAAATCCAGTGCACTTCCTTAGCCAACAATAGTTGACCTAACAACCTGCTTCACAAATATCAAAAGACCCCAGACGAATAATAGATCAGATCTATGGATTAAGACCAGATCTACTATATAAAAATGATTCGAGACCAGATCTATTATTTTAGACCAGATCTCCCAACTAAAGAACAGCGGAAGACACAAAAGATACCAAGATCAAGAGCCTAAGGCTCTGATACCATGTAGAAATTTAGGGTTTGATTTACTCAACACTTAACAAACAGAAATAACACAAATACAACCACAATGAACAACGGATATAGGTGACAAAACCAGGTGACAAAATCTTATTTATCCAACCCAAATTTACCCCCCAGAACCCAAACGATCTCAGATAATACACTGAGATCAAATCAACAACCACAATACAAAGTTTCACAAGATCTACTGATTAGTTAGACCAGTAGATCAGGTGAGAAATAAGGAATAACAATACAAGAACAAAGACAACCTATCAAACCCTAATACAGAACGAGAGAGACGATAACAAAAGAAAAAAAAGGAATAATGAATAATAACAAATAAGCTGTAGTATATATATGTCAGCTGGCTGCTTCTCCAAGAAATAATAATCCAACGATCACATTTCATCCAGATCAACGACTGAGATTAACCCCTGAAAAATATCTCAACAACTTTTAGTTATAACAACGAGTCCAAAAACCTGGATCATTTGAACCCCATTTGAACCTTTTAATAATCAAACGAACATATTACCAGGCGGGCTAATATTTAGCCCAATACATGAGCCCATCAAGGTAATCGAATTAGAGAATAAGTATTGGGTAAGCCCAATACATTTTAACAGGTGCTACCCGAAACTTTCTGCATGTAACTGTAAAACGGATCATTCTATTTAATATGTAAAATTAATATGTCATATATATAAAATTTCTCAACCCCGGGACGTTCCTGGGTTATAATCTAGTATAATTATATATTACTCCTATAAATATAATTATATATGGCGAATGGTTTGAATTAGAGCCTAACCAGCCATGAATATAATCAAATCACATCAAGTATGTAGCATCAAATCATCTATGAATATAATCATGGTCAGTTTCTTCATAGATCAACATGTGAACCTAAAACGAAAGATAAAAGTCTTCATATTGTTATTAGTAATAAGAGGCTGACAAGACATATACATGGTCCATGGAACCACATAATATTATACACCACAGCATCATCATTTGTATTGTATGTACAAATTAACACCAGTTACAACTAAAACCAAACACTGGATAAATTTCTGTTTTTGTAAGAAAACATATGGATGTAACAAAAATCTTCAAATCAACTCCAAGGTTTTGCACCTGCTGGATACATCACTGCTCGATTCTGGATAAAACTAACTGGAATAATTGAAGTCAGTATTAACCATTAATCGCCTGTGTCATCTTAGTTGACTAGAAAGAAATATGATAATGTTTTGGGGTATTTTAGTCAAATACCATGAATTTCTTTGTCATCTAAACTTTCCATTGAGATGGTGAAGGAAAGCTGAATTCCACTGAGTGAGGGAATTCACTGGAATGAATTCAAATTCCTTCCACAACCAACCAAACAGGTTTTTGAACAGAATACATTCCAATTCCAATTCCAATTCCAATTTCAATTACCGAGAGTTCCGTGAACCAAGCGAGCCTGAGGTTTTACTCCCTATTTTGACAATTGAGTCTGCACCAGGTTATCTATCAGTCATGGATATAACTATGGTCAGTTTCCACATAACAGATCAATTTGTGAAACTAAAAAAAGGCTAAAAGATCATGCTAAAACTAAAGTATCAGTCTATAGATAAGAAAATTGTTAATGGCATTACATAGCTCAAGTGATTCATTATTTGTACATACTCATCAACTTAGAACTCTGCAGCGTAAGTCACACAACACGAAACATAACTACATAAGGGCATCAGGGGTGCTTGTTGTAAAGTTTCTTTCACTTAACTGATTTTAACCAATCATGCATTGTCAGATCACTTCACTGATTTACTTCACTGAAATACTTTTTTGGAGGCAGCACTCCACTGATTTCTTTTATTTTTATTTTTTTTAATTTAAATACAAATATAATTTTTTTTTAAAAAAAATTCACACGGTTTTATCACCAAACCGTCAGCACGAGTTAATTTCAACCGTCTCCATCCAACATGGTCAAAAATATTTATTTCCATTAATATCGGTCTAATCTAACCGTCGGATTATATTTAATTTTACATTCAATATGGTTGGATTTTTTACTATAAAAACCACCATACGACGGTGGTGAAAACACAATTCAAATCAACACAATATTAAGAACACCCCCACCACACAACATCAGAATGAACCGTTGGACAAAGAACAAAGAAATCACCCTGGTTGTGTGTGTCAGAGACGCACAAAACGACCCATCCTTACAGCGCCAACGCCGCCTATGGTCGGGTTCGAGGGACACACGGTTCTGGGATCGTGTTTTGGGTGACTTCAATCAACAGGTCGGCCCAAGTGGTCACACAGTCAAGAGTCTGCAAAGAAAATGGGCCGATCTAAACGTCAAGTGTGATCGGTGGACGACATTGTACGAGCGTACAATGAGCCGCCACCTGGGCATTGGGAGGAGATTGTTGTGGAGATGACCCAGACAACCTAATTAGGTCGTTACCCGCGGCACATTAGACCATATCTAGGCGTGACACCTCATGCGCGAGCTTTAAGTTTTATTTTTTATGTTTTTATGTATTTTGATTAATGTTTAAATATTTAATGAATTATGTTTATGTTTTTTTGTTATTTAATTTTGTTTTAGTTTATTTTTATTATTTTTTTAAAACACACGGTTATAAAATACAATAAAAAAATATACACACACGGTTATAGTAGTAAAAAAAATTGATTTAATTTAATTCAAAAAAAAATTAAAAAAACGGTTACCAACAAAACGGTTCACGGGACCACTACCAGCATGGGTGGCTGCGGTATTACCATGCTGGTTGTGAGTACTCGTGACAAATTCGGGTGGCGCCTCGTCCCCTAATAATGCAATAACTTGTTCATATAGATAAATGAGTTCAAAACTTGATTTACTAAATAAGAAAGGAGAGAAGACAGGACAACGTCTCGTATGCAGTAAAGCACATATCAAGGCTCAAAAGTAAAAATAATCACGTAAACTCAATGCTATAGCCTATAAGCCATCTATCATTAGTTTATGCCCCTTCTTATATAAAATTTCATATTTTATAAAAAAAAAACCTTAATTATCATTAGTTTTTATGCCACTTAATTATCAAAAGCAAAAGAAATATGATATTTAGTTATAAATCACCAAAAGGGAGTGAGGGAGAAAGATAGAGAGAGACCTTGGTATTAACTTGATGATCAAGGGACATTCATACATGGATATAGGGGATATGCCAGATGAGGGGCCAGTAGCAGCCTCTTTTACTGCATCTTTCTTTCAGTTTTGGGCAATCACCCAAGATTGTTAAACTCAAAAGTGAAGGCAACAATGTTTCGGGTAAATCCATTATGTTTGGGCAATTGTAAAAACTGAGATGTTTGAGGGATATCAGCTGCTGGGAATGGGACAAGTTATTCAGATTGGCGCAATTGTCGAAAGAGAGATGTTGGAGACAGGTGAGGTGTTGGAGATGGGACAATTTATTCAGGTTTGGGCAATCGTCAAAATGAAGATTTTGGAGGGAGGTGAGGTGTTGGAGTCCCGTTGAAACTAATTCCAGTTCCTTAAACTCGTCTATTTTAAGATAAGTAAGAGATGGAGGAAGAAGATGAGAAAAATGACTACAACTACTCACTCCATCGTTGTCACTGCCGTATAAGGATAGTTTCACAAGTGAGATTGGAAAATTATGTGGGCCCCAATCTGAGATCGGCTTCTTCAACTTCCCTATTTCTAAAGTATCCAATTTAGGAGGCCAAACACCACGAGGAAAACAAGGATCCAAACTTGGACAATTTCTTATTTCCAGTTTCTTTAGCGATGCCAAATTAGCAAACTCGTTCTCCGGAAATGACTCCAGACTTTCACAATTTATTATTCTCAATTCAGAGAGGTTAACCAAATATACCAATTCAAGGATTGATTTCAGTTTTGGCCAACCACTTATATGTACATATTCAAGCACGCTACTTCTGTTGCCGTTCATTTTTTGTCCTCCCCATTCTGCATCCAATAGTTTATTGCAATACAAAATATAAAGTGACTTAAGCTTTTGTCCTCCCATTGGTAAGAAGATAGATGTAATTGAACTACAAGCAACCACACTCAATGTCTCAATGCTATCTGGACAACTGCAACGCTTCATATTGTCACAATAAGATACAACCAACATCGTAAGAGATGTCAGGTGGTTGCTCCTATAATTATCTTCCTCTTTTTCTCCTAGACTCACCAAATTGCTACAACCCGACACTTTCAATTTCCTTAAATTTACTAGAACCTTACTCACAATATCTTCTGATTCCCACAAGTATCTTATTTCATTACACTCACTTATGCTTAAGTCTTCAATTGCCCCAAGATACTCTATAGCACCTCTCCACACCACATCATTAAGCCCTGTTATACATTCAATTTCCAACTTGGTGACCGCATTAGCTATTTCAACCAACCTTTTAAACACACCATTATCACATCTAATTAGTTTTAGATCATTTAATGATGGTAATGCTCGAAGTGTGACTTCAACCAAATTAGGGCAACCACATATTTCTAGAACATTCAATGAAGGTAATGCTTCAAGCTTGACTTGAACCAAATTATGGCAATCTCTTATAAGAAGTTGTTTCAAGCATGGAAACACATCGCCAGTATTGGTTGCCCATTTCTCCCACCCGTGCATTTGTTTAAAACTTAGAATTTCAAGCGAAGGGAATGCATGACCCGACCCTAGTAACTCCATACCCACAACTCTCACCCCATCCAAGCCTTTGATAAACAACTGTTTAAGTGATGGTAGTTGCCCAAACGCCGGTAATGATGTACACTTTTTACAACCACGTATTGACACATGCCTCAAATGAAGAAACGATGGATCCCCAACCCAATTAGGAAACTCTAATCCCCCGTATGACCTAACTTTGAGTTGGATTAACTTATCATGACATGGCTTAAGCTCATTTAGGACCTCCTTTTCAAGAATTTCGTTTCGTGAATTATCCGGCACATTAGTCCATACAACCTCTAACTCACTAAGCCTCTTTTGTGAAAAGTTTGCCACCCTTACATCTCTTGCATTTTGAACTTTATCTAAACCCACAATGGAAACTTTCCCACATAGATTCTCTAAGCCTTTAAGTTTACTTACTTCAAACTCGTTTTTACCTCCGATAATGATCTTGGAAAGAGTTTGTAGGCTTTTCAACTCACCAATCCCCAATGGCATCTTATCCATGAGAGGAGTGTCCCTAATGTCAAGATGTCGTAGGTTTTTAAGTTTTAAGAAGTTGTTCGGCAACTTAGCTAAATTACGACAACCAACTACAATCAATGTTTGTAAATTAAAGAGGTTGCACATATTTTCCGGTAAATGTGTGATTCTAGTTCGAGATAGATTAAGATATCGCAAGTGCCTTAAAGTACCAATGGTACTTGGTACCACATTTATTTCAAAATTACTCAAACATAGAACCCTTAACAATGGTAACTCACGAAGTAAGTCATCTAGAACCATATCTGATAAGTAGAAATGTTTCCAGCTCTCTATCACCCCAGCAGACGTTGCCAATAATGTTCTCAAACTTTTAGATATTCTAAATTTCTCAAACTTTCTGTATGTTACATATGTCTCACGAACAAATGACATATGACGATACTTTTCCAACATCTCCTTCCTAATATTCTTCTCCATCTTATTGTCTGCCCTTATAAAAAACTCGGTAGAAACTGATGTCGCCAAATCATTCATTAGGTCATGCATGACAAAAAACGATTCATTGTTAGGTGCATGTTGAAAAAATGACCTTGACAACAACTCATCAAAATATTCATGACCTAAGTTCTCTTCTGTTGAATTGCTTGGAGTTGGCTGGTGCAAAAACCCTTCTGCCATCCATAATAAAACCAGTTCCTCCCTGTCAAACAGAAAGTCCTTGGGAAACAAGGAGCAATATACAAATAACTGCTTCAAAGGTGCAGAAAGATCATGGTAGCTTAGCTTAAGGGCTGGGATGATTTCACCTTCAACCGGTAATTTCCATATCTCACTTTCTAACACTTTCTTCCATGAATCTTCATCTTCTTTTGTCCTCAGTGATGTCCCAAGTGCGATCAAGGCCAAAGGCAATCCATCACATTTTTTCACAATAGCTTCACCATGTGGTTTGAGTGACACATGTGACTCAAAAGTATCTACACCTATTGCATGTAGAGCAAACAAAGACAAAGCATCATCATGTGACAGGATCTGTAGCTGGTTTAGATGACTGTAACCCAACTTTTTGAGTAATTGCTCCTTCCGTGTTGTTATGATGATTTTACTTCCAGAAGCACATGCATGAAATGGACCCACCAGGGTTTTCCAATCCTCATAACTCTCACTCCACACATCATCTAACACCAATAAAAATCTTTTCCCCCTCAAGTGGTTAACAAGATCTACTTGTAGCAGATTTAGATCAGTAAATTCCTTGTTTACGCCTGCCACGGATTGAAAGATAATTTTGCTTATACCAAAGCTATCAAACTCACCTGACACACATACCCATGCCTTGAGTTCAAAGTGATCATTGACTTGCTTTTCATTGTATAACAGTCTAGCTAGAGTTGTTTTTCCCACCCCACCCATACCAACTATGGGAACAATGCTATAGTTTTGATTAGATGGTTCATTACCCAATAACCGGTAGACCAATGCCTCTTTCTCAACTTGCCGCCCAATAATACTAGATGCATCGACCATGGAGGTTTGTAATCTTCTACTTATAAATTTTGGCACAGTTTCCTCTCCCACTGTCAAACCAAGAGCGGCTTTCTCCTCCGTTAGATCTTTTAATTTGGCAGTAATACTATCTAACTTGTCACGCATGCTAGAACTCCGTGAGAAATTTGTGCAACAAGTTGGGATTAGCCTTCTTACCTTGCTGGAGATGGCTTCTGGCTCGTGGTTGAACTCACGGTGCATAGCTTCGGTTGCCAAATCATCAAGTACGTCATCTATGTCATAAGCCAGATGCTGGAGATCATTCAGCCATTGTTTCACAGCATCATCGGTTATCTCCTTCCGAGAAGCATCAGAAAGCACACGTTGGACCTGCTTCAACGTTCTCTGCCACATCTTGATCTCAGCATCAATTCCCTTGTAGCGAGCCAGTTTTTCCAAAGTTGAAGATGCCAGCTTGTCAAAGAGCATGTTGAGGAAGGCAGAAAGCACGATTTCAGCCATTAATTTATTATTGGTGAGATTGTACAAGAAACAGGTGATATTCTGATCGAAGCGTTGTTAACGTTCAATTAAGGTTTCAATTATTGGTTTGCAGAGTAGATAGATATGATATCACCATCCAGTGGTGGCCTGCCTACTTCATCTAGATATTGTAATATGTTGACTTTGTATCTTTAATGAAAACTCAACCAAGTTTTTCTTCTTTTTTTTTTTTTTCCACTTGGGCCGATTCAAATTAAAACTGGTTTTGTAACTTTGTTTCAATTTTGGCTTCTTTATTTATTTATTCTATTTCCACCAGTTAATAATAGAACGAGGGGTCAATTTTATATCCTCCAGTTAAATTGAGGGGTCATTTTGTAACTTTGTAAGTGTATACATAGACCTCTTGCCCGAAGAGCGACCCCTCCTCCCGTTGTTTTTTAACAGCCAACGAGTCAATTTCCGAGCACTCTCGGACACCCTTTTGGCGAATCAGGTACTCGAGAGTACCCGGGCCACCAATTCCCGGGAAAACCCGACCACTCACCCGCCCGAAGGCACGACAGTGAAATAATTGGTAAAACCGGTCGGGATCAGGACTCGAACCCAAACCAATGGCTGGGCATCCCTCATTTCCCCTCCACCAATGTCTCCAAATGTAGTTAGTGGGAATTTAACCCAAGCCTCCTATAGGAAACTTTAGGCCCTCAACCAACTGGGCTACAAGTGTTGGACGACCCCTCCTCCCCTTATCATCTTTGTCTAGATTTTTACACACTTAGAATGTTATTTGATTAAAATTTCACGAAATTTGTTGTTTTATAGCAAAAGCCTTTTGGTTAATGGTAAGTGTATACATATTTATCCAGCATTTTATTTGCTCTTATTAAACCAAAAGAACTTATTTTTGAAGTCAATGAACAAACTAAGCAAAACTCTTTTTTAATTCATGTAAAGTCTTTTATTACATTCACATTCCAATGTAACAAACTGCAAGCCATATCATAGCAACGAACCAAAAAAATATAAAACTTTTCTGCCTCATCAGGTACAATAACTCATGGGGCTCAGGTATAGAACCGGTTAACGAACTACGCGTGCGCGGGGCGCAGGGGGTTGGGAGTAAATACCCGCCCTACTTCACCAAGTACAACGACAAAAGTGTACATCAGCAGTACAAAAACATCATAGCCAAAACCCTAAACCGTGAAAAAGCGTACATCAGTAGTACGAAAACAATAACACCGTTATAACCACACAGTAACAAAAAAGGATACAAAGAGGAACAGGACCGGCAACGCATCAACCCCACATAAATACCACACACAATTAGGCTAAAGGGTGTGGAGGAGACCCATCTTCCATGATGGTCCTCCACCTCAGCTGCACGTCAGCGTGGGGTAGGAGCATCATGTGGATGATGGTCCAAGGGTGTGGAGGAGACCCATCATCCACCTTTTCTTTTTTTTTCTTTTTTTTAATTAAATAATTTTATAGTATTAATATTAAAAGTTAAAATTACATTAATAAACATAAAATTACCAATAAAAAAAAGATTAAAATAAAAGTAAAACAAACAAACACTTAAAAAAACTAAAAAAGAAAACGAACACTTAAATTAAAAAAAACTAAGAATTATATTTTTTTCGCGATATTCTCCTTCATTTTGAGCAGGACGGGACGGTCTTCTTCGGGATAGTCGTTGATGTTCGTTGTCATTATTCTCCATTCTTCTAGTTATGTAGCTTCATTTTTTGGCGAATGCTTTCCTCCACTTTCTTTTGCCTCAATCGAAGTTTTTCTTCAACTTCGCGTTCCTTCAATTTTACCTTCTCTGCTTGACTTTGAAAAAAGGTACATTTGAAGGCTTCCAATTCAGCCACCAACCCGTCCATCATTGACCCGCTCCCACTCCCTGACGCGGCTTTTTTTTTTTTTTTTTTGCAGCTGCTTGCTTTTTAGCTTTGTCTCTCCCTATGGGTCGTGGCTCCTCTGGAATGGGATCTTCCTCGAACTCTGGATCGTCGTTTATATTAATTTGACAATGACTAGTCGACCCGCCTCCCATGCTATAGTCGCCCGTCTCTGAAGTTTTGGTTCGTTTGGCGCTTGCAACCTCGTTTGGAACCGGTGCCCATTTGGGAGATATCTTTAAAGCCATCCACACACGAACGTCAGGGAAAACTTGCCGATGCTTGTCTTCATATTTACGCATCGCCTCCTTGAAAATCATTTCCTCGTTCCACCCACTTGGAGGTTTCACAAACAACGGGTTATAATACTTGATGAATTTGCCGATTGTAGTATTCATTTTCCCCCACTTGGAACTTATGGACTCGAAGTTGCGATATGGAGGTTGCTCCATTATTTGGTGGAATTTATTGGCTACTTCGATATATAAACTATCTCCCGTTCGATTGTTCCCTACATTTTTAAATAAAACGTATATTAGACCACTAAAATAAAAAAAAAATTGTAACACGTATTATAAGAATTTTTTTATCAACTATGGGATCTTTTGAAGTAGAAATATACGCCATAGCTAAGGCTTCTTCTTCTATTTTTGTCCATGGCCTTTTGGCCGAGGGAGTTTCACTTGGTTTAGCCCGAGTTTTTTCCCCTTCGAAGATTCGGGTTGCATTTCGGGCACGAACTCTTCCACCACCTCCTCTTCTTCTTCATCTGGTTCGAAAGAGGGTTATCGTTGTGGTTGTTGTGACGTAACCCCTTGTAGAGACGGTTGGAATGGCGGAGTTTGCAAAAGTTGGGTGAAAGATTGAGGGTTATGGTGCATTTGCATATGGCTAAACTGGTTAAAAGTAGTGGGGCCTTGGTGCATTTGGGAGTATTGGGTGAAAGGGTTGGGACTTTGTTGGAACCCTGAAAATGTAGCCCAATTGAAGAGCAAAACTGAAATCAAATAATAAGGCTATGGGTTGAGGATGTTGTTATGGGAGCCCTTGTTTTGTGTGTGTGTGGGGGGGGGGGGGGGTGGGAGGCACCATTCCCCTAGTGCGGGAGGAGGGTGGGGGTGAGTATGGAGGTCTCGTTCATCATGCGAATTTAAGAAGATTTTGAGGTCTTTCGTGATAGAAATCTTATGTAGGGGTAGGTGATGGAGGGGAACACCACGTCCTTGAAGGGGATGTGCCCCCATTCACCCTCTCTCAAAACCATAACACATGGCCTATAGGCATGACACATGGAGACCGGTTGTAGATTATAAAGGATTAATTACATATATCCCCATATTTTCAACTATAATTACATATATACCCAACCTAAAATTTAAATTACATATATCCCTTACAAAACTTCATAAATTACATATATACCAATTCTATTAAAAATACATTGGAAAATAACTATTCTACCCAAATTCTTTTACTAAACTATATTCACGACAAGTCATACAACACATTTTCTTGCATCCTACAACTTATATCACATATGATCTTTCCAACTTAGTAAGTTATGAACACCAAGAACAGCTAAAATGCAAAATGTTTACATGCATCCTACAACTTGATTTCACCGAAACAAGTGTTTTAACACTCTCACATAATCATTACTAAGCCCTCGTATCATTACATTCATCATAACATGTAGATATGAGGTGCTTAATAGTAGAATTGGTATATTTGATATTTTTAGTTTTTGGAAAGGAGAAATATGTTAATAAATTTTTTGACTTGGATATATATATGTAATTTATAAAGTTTGGGAAGGGGAAATATGTAAATAAAATTTTGACTTGGTATATATGTAATTTATGAAGTTTGGAGGGGGATATATGTAATTGCCCCGATTATAAAATAACGTAAAAACTTCTAACAGTCAACGGGCCTTTTTGAATTTTAACTATATAAGTTCTCTCAATAAAGAAAAAGGCACTTCGCATGCAACTCTTAAGGAAACTAGAAAAATGGCGTATCTTAGACTTCAATTCAAAGACTAATAAAGTGAGAATGACTAGAATAATATGTTTTTAATGTATTAGCATATCGTGTTAGACATGCACTTTAAGACATGAAGACGATAAGACACAGATACGAAACAATTAAATATGAACACGAAACGATAACTTATGGTGTCATTTTCCAAACATGCAGTGGCGGAGGTTTCTAGGGGCGGGGAGGGGCGGCCGACCCCCCCGGATTTTCGCGCAGAAGTTCCGATTATATAGTATTCGCATAGAAAATTTTGAAAATATAGGGTTTTGACCCCCCGAAACTGGTTTTCGACCCCCCGAAACCAGTGACTTCCAACCCCCGGTGACTTCCGACCCCCCGAACCTTCGGGTCAAGCTTCGCCACTGCAAACATGAACCTGTTTATAAACATTAACCATGAAATTGTATCCTCAAACCTGTTAATGAGAGACTGGGCGGCGCCGGCTTTGAGAAGGATGATGGGTGGCGGCAGACATGTAATGGGTGACGGCGGACGGGGACTAGTGATGGCAGACGGGGACAGTGGAGTTGAGAAGGAGGAGGATGGAAGATTAAGCGGTGTATACATTTGTGCTCTATGATTTTTAAAGTTAGGGCTCCTTTATCTTTAGTTCATGTATGTATAAGGTATACCCTCACCCAGTGGCGAAGCTTGACCCGAAGGTTCGGGGGGTCGGAAGTTACTAGTTTCGGGGAGTCGAAAACCAGTTTCGGGGGGTCGAAACACTATATTTTCAAAATTTTCTATACGAATACTATATAATCGGAACTTCTGCGCGAAAATCCGGGGGGGGTCGACCGCCCCTCCCCGCCCCTACTATGCTGCGCCACTGCCCTCACCCATATATAACTCTTTTAAACAATAGTTGTGCTTAACATATTAACAAGTCTTTAACATGTTTAGACACAAATCTTGATAGGTTTTATCGCATTAATCTATTTACAACACAAAACCTGTTAAGATCGTGTAAGTTTGTGTGATGTCCGTGTCTAAAATTCTCAGCCCTAATTTATACTATAGCTGTGTTTACATGTATGGTAATGAATTATAAGAACATGTATGGTTATAAATGTGTTGAAATGTAAAGACAATACCCAATTTTTTTCTCTTTATACATGAATTTGTTTTTGTTCATCTACTTTTCTTTTAATCCATCTTCAACTTTATTTTTCCAAAACTTACCCAAAATTTTTGTACATTACTACATAACATATTTTTTTCCTTAGGGGTTCCCATACTGGGAGTAGGTCACAAGTGCGATCCATGCACACCACAAAAAAATTCCCCATGACGATTTGAGCTTAGGCAAGGAGAACACCGGTGTGTGGGTAGGGATTCGAACTTAGGACCGCTAGGTTAGGGTTGTACAAGGATTTGCACTGAACTAAGCTTTTAAAAAAAAAACATAACATATTTTTAAGGGGAAATGGAATTTAATAATCCCAACTTTAGGGGGTTGGAAGATAGCAGTTCCAACTTGAAAGTTGTAATATAACGGTCCCAACTTGTCAATGTTTTTATTCTAATGGTCCCAAACTAACCCCAGTTAAGTTTTTCTGTTAAGTGTCACGTGACATCACACGTGGCAGTCCTACGTGGCACAATATGTTCAACCGGTAAAAAACATGGGCCCCACTTGTTTTTTCAATAAAAAAAATCTATTAATTATTTAAAAAAAAAATTAAACACGTAGGCTTCACACCACCCCACCTACACCATCACCAACCACCACCACCACCACCAACCACCTACCACCACCACCAACCACCTGCCACCACCACCAACCACCTGTTACGAAGAACCCTAATTCTATACTCGATCAATTGACCAACGATTAGAACCTGTTAATCAAATTAATGTTAGGGCTATTATAGAAAAATGAATTCCGAACAAAACCATACTAAATAATACACTAACCTGTTCGTTTTCGAGGTGTAATCGATTAAAAAGGGTGTTCGGCCACCGAGCATAAAACCAACGAATTGGAGCTTGATTTGGATGTTTTTGATGGGGGTTTTCGCACAGAATGGATCGATTTGAAGCTGGCAACATGTGGGTATGACCAGATTTGTGATTGGGTTCGATTTGAAGGTGGTGGTGAAGATGACGGTGGTGGCAGGTGGTTGTGGTGGTGGTGGTGGTGGTGGTGATGGTGGTGGTGGTGGTGGTGGTGAAGATGACGGTGGTGGCAGGTGGTTGTGGTGGTGGTGGTGAACATGATGAAGATGACGGAGGAAGAAGGAAGGTGGTGGTGGGTGTTATTATTATTATTTGATTGTGGGTCCCACCTTTTTTTAAAACATTAAATTAAGTTTATTTTACACATGTGCAATCTGGGCCCACCTTTTTTTTACAGATATAACACTTTATGTCACGTAGGACTGCCACGTGTGATGCCACTTAACAGAGAAAACTAACCGCGGTTAGTTTGGGACCAACAAAGTAAAAATGTTGACAAGTTAGGACTGCTATAGTATAACTTTCAAATTGGGATTATTAAATTTCATTTCCCCTATTTTTAATGATAAGCGAGCACTGTATACCTGAAATTTATGTCATATAAAGAACAATATTGATTCTCAAGAACCTCTTTGTATGACCAATCTTCAAGCCTAGTCAATAAACCAAGGCTTCATGTTTGACTATGAAGAAGAGGTAGTAACCGACCAGAGTCGAGTCATACCAAACTCAACGAGTCTAGTGCTCAGCTCATTTAACTTACAAAAGTTCAATCTCGGCTCAGTTCAAGCACTCTTTCTAAAGTTTAAGCTCAGCTCATTTATCATTTATTCATTAACTTATATACACTTTTTTATTTTCTTCATATTTTTCCTTATAATTTTTAGATATAACATAATATATATCATTTAGTTAAATTTATTATAAATTTATATATACAATTAACTAGTGTATAAATGTATTTAATGAATTAAAATATAAAAGTTATATAACTAACATGCCCCAGAGCTAGCTCGAATAGTCAAGCTCAATAAGTGAGGTCGGGAGCTCAATAAGTGAAGCACAATCTCGGCTTCCCTTACCAAACAAGCTCCTTTTTACGCTTGGAGCTTGGACTCAAGATCGTTTAACTTTTACTCAGTTCAATATCTTAGCAACCCGTTCTCAAATAGTTCACAAACAGCTTGGCTCGTTTACACTAATACTTTGAAGGTCAAACAGAGTAATTATCATCTTCAAACGCATGGGCGTAGCTTTTAAGGGGCGGGGAGGGTCGCGTCCCCTCCCCTCCCTGAATTTTCGCTCAGAAGTTCCGATTATATAGTATTTGTATAGAAATTTTGTTGGTATATACGGTTTTGACCCCCCGAAACTGGTTTTCGACCCCCCAAAACTAGTGATTCCCCCCCCCCCCCCCCCCCCCGGTCACTTCCGACCCCCCGAAGCCTCGGGTCAAGCTTCGCCACTGTTCAAACGAAACATAAATTTCTAACTCTTTTAAAATGATATTGACGACAGTCTAGAACTTTTGACAAACACTACAGCATGAATTGAAACATTTGACCTAAAAAGTCAAACTTTGTGGCATAATACCTTGTTTAAATCGAATAAACTTTCACTAGAAGTAAAGAAATGCTCAAAAAGATCAAGTCTGCAACTATGTGAACATTGTAATCATGTTTTTTATCATATAAATCATTAGGAAACACCAACAATATAAGCATTCCATGAATCTTTCTGTTGAAAACTTGTAACTTCTTCGTATTTAATATCTTTACCGTCACCAAATCCTTGAATGCTTTTGATATTCTCACTGTCGGGCATTTGACGAATCCAGAAATGAACAGACCGAAATCCTGCTTCTTCCAAACAATCTTTAATCTCCGGTAATGACCACCTAACACAAAAATTAATCAATGCTTTGGCGGTTAGTCGAATGTCTAAAATACCCTTCAACGATAAAGTAATAAAGAAAGCATTACAATCTCCAGCTGTATGAAAACGCGTGGCGCAGCTTCTTGTTTTGATGTTTATGCAGAGTATAATGCAGACTGATTCTTGTTTTCCTTTGAACAATGTCAAATCCTGCTTGCTCCCATGTATACTAGCAAGATATAAATAAAAATATAATAAAATTCTCAAAAATTTGTGATTTTGTAAAAAAAAAAAAAAAAAAAACGTAATTACCGTAAAATTTGGGAATTTTCTTTGCATCCTAAGTTCACATTCGGATGAAGTACCTCCATAAAGATCCATAACAAAAATTCCGCCTTTTTTAGATAACGCTTGAAGGGCGTTTTTGAAATACGAAACAAGCTCATGGCGGCTATGGAGACAGCAGCAACTATAGTTAAAAGCACATACAATGTCTCTAGATGGAAGTGATTCAGAATTGGTTTCCGGTTCAGAACTGTTTTCGTTTTCTTCAAGTGTTGCATTATGCATGGTGTTTTGAAGATTGGATTTCACTAATTTCGCTTCTTGAGGCTGCAAGACGTTGCCGTGGTAAAGGAAGATTCTAGAAGATAAATCAGCGCCGATTTTGTTGACATTGTTCTCCATGCAATAATCAAGAGCCTCGACGTCCAAATCTAGACCTATGGAAGTCCTTCTCGAGTCGCTTCTGAGCCACTCTGTACTGTAATTGAATCATATGATTGAGAGATTAATGTTTCTTATTCAGCAAAAACATGGGAAAACTATAAGCAAATACAAAATACTTCCACTTATGGCAAGGTCAATGTCAAAATGCGTGAGGCACCCTGATGCATTTTCATCACAAAAGCTGATGCGCGAGGCGCGTGCATCATGTATGTGAAGCACTTGATATTAAAAAAAAAATACTAAAAAGTTATTTATTTATAATTTTTTGACTTGTTACCTATAAACATTAAAAAATAACCAAAATATAAGTATTCTCATAATCTCTGGTCAAATTTGTTCAAACCGGCCAAACTTGTTCAAATAATCAAACGCGTTGCTCAAACGATAGAAAGATTTGTCGGTCATATTTAAAAAACTCATACCCATTGCAATCAATGGTCTAACACTAACTTGTTCAGCATCTAGTCAACTGTATAAAGCGCTGCATCACATGCACACCATGGAGTCGCATAGCATCAATTGCAACGACACGTTTCCATCACCGCATCAAACACATCACGCATTTTTTTTAAACCAAGCTTTTCAAATTCAACATTGATTTATTCACTTTAAAATCTCAAAAGGAATATATGGTTAGATTGATTGGATACAAAATTCAAAAAAACTTAGGTGTTTCATCATCAAGCCTAAAGCTTTATTCTTCTACTTACACAGTTACACCTAACCAAAACTCCCAGTAATCTAAAACCAAAGTTTAAAAGAACGGAAGCGAGTCTTGAAGCGTTTTCCCTTTGCCTCATGAGGCGTAAGCCTCGAGGCAAACCGAAGCGTAAGCCCGAGGTGGGATCAAAAAATAAATATAAAAATTATATATCTTATAAAACATAAAAATATTTGACCCAGATAAGTCTAAAACATAAAAATATACATCAAAAATAAAATAATTGACCCAAAAAGCCCTTAGAGGCGTATGTACAGACTAGACCCTGTGAGGCGCGCCTCAGACTTGTTTTTTTGGCGCACGCCTCAAGCGTTTTTTTTTAAACCATGTCTAAAACACCTTTATTGTGCATATATTACCACAAAAATGCAGCATCATACATATCAAGAAACATTATAATTCATAAACTTGTAAAAAAAATAATAATAAATAAACCTTAGTAGAGCAGTGCCACAGAAATCTTCTTGTAAATGCAAAGGTGCCCTCCCACCAACATAAGTCAAAAAAAACTTCTGCAGATAACTAATATCTCCCTTAGGTGACTGCAACAAAATTTAACAAAATCCCATTACTAAAATTAATACAAAACCCTTATCAAATTAAAGGTTATGTTCAAATCTCTGTCGTCAAGGCTCACTCAGGCGCGCACCTAGGCTCACTTTCAGGCCCTCGGTCGCATTTTTCAAGCCTCCAGCCAAGTATCGTCTGAACAAGTCCGAAACATTTATACCAACCCTAAACAAGTCTAAAATCAACCTAAATCGACCCTAAGACATCTAAAGCATGTTTAAACTCCTAAAAAAATGTAATTTTATACTGTGTATCTCGCTTAAAAAGGCTCTTGCTTTTTTAAGCGCCTTGCATTGATGCCCGAGGCTCACCCCTTTACGCCTTAAATGCGCCTTACGCCTTTAACAACTATGGTTCAAATCAGTATGTATACCTGTACAGATTGTTGATAAAGTGAAAACTTTGATGGAAGTTGAGTATCATCAACATCAACTTCATCATCATCATCATTGTTATTATTAATATTATTATTATTATTGTCATCTGAGTCCGGTTCTTGGTCAGAGAGATTAGGTGGATAACTTTGTTGTTCGTTGTCTTCTAGGTAGTAGGATGCATCCTTTCGATTACGATGTTGGTTTCTTTGTTTCTTGCCGTTCTTCCCCATTTGTGTCTTTGGTTCTTGTTCTTTGTTTCAGTTGGCGGCTCTAGACTGTCACATGTGTTTGTGTTTGCCTTGTTTGGGTTTATTATTTCGTTTTTCCAACTTTGCCCCTGATAAATACCAATGATTACACTTTAACTTTTTTTAAGGGTGGTGATATTTAAACCCCCTAGCTTCTATTTAAACTCCCTCCAAGCGCCTCGCTTAGGCCTAAGCGAGGCACTTGGAGGGGGTAATTTATTTTGGTAGTTTTTTGATGTTTTGAGTTGTTTTTTTTTTAATTTAATAATTATAAAAAGTTAAAAAAAATTAAAAAACAAAGTAATAACCCTCAACATTGTCAATGACTTAAACAAAGTATTAACCCTCAACATTGTCAATGACTTAAACTTGACATCATCAAAGGATATGTGTAAATTAGGTGTATGTCATCTTGATCAAAGTAGTCGTCTGATAACAACTGAAAAGTAGCCGGTGCAAGTTATGTTGTAGCTTCCAAAACACGACGTCATTGTAGCTCATATGTTATTATCTCTTCTCTTATTCTCTGTTTCTCTAGTTCTCGATGGATTATTGCTCTCATATCATGGATCAGAGAGATTTAAGCTAATTAAACTCATATCTCAAGCCGGTGCAAGTTATGTTGTAGCATCCTTGATCATCTTCTTGTAATTACTTTTCAGTTGTTATCCGAGAGATAGCGGTCAACGATGAAGACAACCTGAAAGTGGATACCATGGATCAGAGAGATTCAAGCTAATTAAACTCATATCTCAAGCCGGTGCAAGTTATGTTGTAGCAGTCAAGGTAGATCGTGGAAATCAATTACAGTTATTTGGAATGTTTCTGATCATTACAGTAACGAAATCATTCTCACATGAATATCCTTTGAAATCAATGGGAAGATAGATAAACAATCCTCATCCACAATGTTCTTACCTATAGCTACCAACGATGATTGCCAGTGAGATTGATAACTGGACAGGTTAGCCAGGTGTTTGTCAAAAAGGTAGAGCACACCACTAGAGCAAAAAGTTGTGTGTATTAGCAAAAAGTTGTCAAAAAACCTGCGTAAAGGACTAAAGCCACATATCTTGCCATTAATACCAACTGAATTTTACTTGCTTGCATGAAAAGTTCATTGTACGATGTCTTTTTCAGAGGACCTCGACTCTTGAGATGTTGCAGGTGTTTGAAAAGTTTGAACTGAAATTAACTTTTCATGCAAGCAAGTAAAATTCAGTTGTTTTACTAATTTCATAGTCTTGATACTTTTAACAATCGGATCGGCGCTAAACAATAGAAAGTAATTACAAATATTGCTAGAGGGTCACTATTCATATATAAAGAACATTAATCGGTTTCATCTTTGTTTTCTTGAGTTCAACTTTCCATGATCTACCTTTATCATCTCAGAGAGATATCTGTCAACGATGGAAGGGAACCCGAAACAATAAAAAGTAATTACAAAGAAGATGATCAAAGATGCTACAACATAACTTGCACCGGCTTGAGATATGAATTTAATTAGCTTGAATCTCTCTGATCCATGGTATCCGGTTGTTTTCAGGTTGTCTTCATCGTTGACCGCTATCTCTCGGATAACAACTGAAAAGTTGTCTCATTAATTCCAATTCCAATTCCACCGGTGCAATCAGAATCTGAAGAGAAGCTATCATCTCAGAGAGATATCTGTCAACGATGATGGCGCAGAGGTTAGCGGTAACTTTAAATTTTGAATGATCGTCGGTTTGCTCTCTATATACCAATCAACAGTAGCGATCATTACAGTTATTTGGAATGTTTCTGATCATTGTTAGAGGGTCACTATTCATACATAAAGAGATAAAGGTTGTACACGAGTATAATCAAACAAGGGTTGCCCGGAGTTTGATTAGCTTGAATCTCTCTGATCCATGGTATCCACTAACCGTAGCGATCATTACAGTTAGATATGAGTTTAATTAGCTTAAATCTCTCTGATCCATGATATGAGAGCAATAATCCATCGAGAACTTGAGAAAAAGAGAATAAGAGAAGAGATAATAACATATGAGCTACAACATAACTTGCACCGGCTTGAGATATGAGTTTAATTAGCTTGAATCTCTCTGATCCATGGTAACTTTAAATTTTGAATGATCGTCGGTTTGCTCTCTATATACCAATCAACAGTAGCGATCAGAGAAAGATTTAGTTGAAAGTGGATACAATGGATCAGAGAGATTTAAGCTAATTAAACTCATATCTCAAGCCGGTGCAAGTTATGAAATGACACATGCAGAATGTAATGTCATGCACAATGTGATTTGTATTAATGGCAAAGTGATTTGTAAGGGAAGAAGAAGAGAATGTTATATATGTTTACCTTCCCATGGAAACTCTGAAGACCCTTAACGGAGGTTTGCTAGAGGGTCATTGGTCTTCAGAGTTTCCAACCCCTAATACATTCATCAAAGGATATTCATGTGAGAATGATTTTGTACAAGATTCCTATGCAAGCAAGTCAAATTCAGTTGTTAGACCAACTTGAGATATGAGTTTAATTAGCTTAAATCTCTCTGATCCATGATATGAGAGCATAAGAGAAGAGATAATAACATATGAGCTTCAACATAACTTGCACCGACTTGAGATATGAGTTTACATGTAAAGAGATGAAAACCACTACTAGGGTTCTTTTCAGTGAAGGCTGCGAAAAGCATGCAGCGGATGATTGCCAATGAGATTGATAACTGGACAGGTTAGCCAGGTGTTTGTCAAAAAGGTAGAGCACACCACTAGAGCAAAAAGTTGTGTGTATGAACAGTGACCCTCTGGCAAACCTGCCATTAATCGGTTTTATTTAGCGTAAAAAGTTCATTGTACATATACCTCCTTATTTAAAAACAAATCACATCATTGTAGAGGTTACTAGGTTACTCTCTCTGATCCATGGTATCCGGTTGTTTTCAGGTTGTCTTCATCGTTGACCGCTATCTCTCGGATAACAACTGAAAAGTTGTCTCATTAATTCCAATTCCAATTCCACCGGTGCAATCAGAATCTGAAGAGAAGCTATCATCTCAGAGAGATATCTGTCAACGATGATGGCACAGAGGTTAGCGGTAACTTTAAATTTTGAATGATCGTCGGTTTGCTCTCTATATACCAATCAACAGTAGCGATCATTACAGTTATTTGGAATGTTTCTGATCATTGTCAGAGGGTCACTATTCATACATAAAGAGATAAAGGTTGTACACGAGTATAATCAAACAAGGGTTGCCCGGAGTTTGATTAGCTTGAATCTCTCTGATCCATGGTATCCACTAACCGTAGCGATCATTACAGTTAGATATGAGTTTAATTAGCTTAAATCTCTCTGATCCATGATATGAGAGCAATAATCCATCGAGAACTTGAGAAAGAGAGAATAAGAGAAGAGATAATAACATATGAGCTACAACATAACTTGCACCGGCTTGAGATATGAGTTTAATTAGCTTGAATCTCTCTGATCCATGGTAACTTTAAATTTTGAATGATCGTCGGTTTGCTCTCTATATACCAATCAACAGTAGCGATCAGAGAAAGATTTAGTTGAAAGTGGATACAATGGATCAGAGAGATTTAAGCTAATTAAACTCATATCTCAAGCCGGTGCAAGTTATGAAATGACACATGCAGAATGTAATGTCATGCACAATGTGATTTGTATTAATGGCAAAGTGATTTGTAAGGGAAGAAGAAGAGAATGTTATATATGTTTACCTTCCCATGGAAACTCTGAAGACCCTTAACGGAGGTTTGCTAGAGGGTCATTGGTCTTCAGAGTTTCCAACCCCAAATACATTCATCAAAGGATATTCATGTGAGAATGATTTTGTACAAGATTCCTATGCAAGCAAGTCAAATTCAGTTGTTAGACCAACTTGAGATATGAGTTTAATTAGCTTAAATCTCTCTGATCCATGATATGAGAGCATAAGAGAAGAGATAATAACATATGAGCTTCAACATAACTTGCACCGACTTGAGATATGAGTTTAATTAGCTTGAATCTCTCTGATCCATGGTATCCGGTTGTTTTCAGGTTGTCTTCATCGTTGACCGCTATCTCTCGGATAACAACTGAAAAAGTTGTCTCATTAATTCCAAAACCTAAAGAGAAGATATCATCTCAGTGAGATTGATAACTTCTTTATGGAAGTTGCTACAATAGTTAAACAAAAGCTGAAATTGAACAGTTATTTGGAATGTTTCTGATCATTACAGTTATGCCTTTTTTTGGTGAAATGAACTTGAAGAAATGATTTGGTGGATATATCATGAGTTAAACAAAAGCTGAAATTGGACGGTTATTTGGAATGTTCCTGATCATTACTTTTCATGCAAGCAAGTAAAATTCAGATCATTACTTTTCATGCAAGCAAGTAAAATTCAGTTGTTGGACAGTGAGATTGATAACTGGACAGGTTAGCCAAACCATACGAGGGTGGCAGGAAAAAGTTGACATTTTGATCCAAAGGAAATTCAGGTTAGCCAGACGTTTGTCAAAAGAACATTTTTTATAATAATTATATTAAAAAAAACAAAAAACTAACTCAAAAGATAAAAAAAAAAAATTTGATCCTAAGAGCCTCGCTTAGGCCTAAGCGAGGCGCTTCGAATTCAAAATCAGCTTTTTCTGCCCCCTCGTACTGACCTCCTCTGATTGAATTCAAAGCGCCTCACTTAGGCCTAAGCGGGGCGCTTTGAGGGGGGTGGAAATAGAAGGTGGGGGGTGGGAATAGACCGAGCCTTTTTTAAACAACGAACAAATAATGTCCTGACTACCCGGGTACCTATCATTCATCAATTGGTTACAAAAGCATCCCATACGTCACTGGGTGAAGACACGTCTTAGGTGCCCGCCCACAGGTAGCGTTGGGTAGCCAGAACCCATCAAGCCACCAGTTTCGGGGAAAACCTAACCCCACCCGCCCGAAGGCACGACAATGGAAAATCAGTAAAACCCGGTTGGATCAAGGATCGAACCTGACACCTCAAGGAGGATAGGCTCTACGCATCATTTCCCATGCCACTCCACCAAAAGGATGGGGCGATTACACCTTTAACTATTTGTGAAGGGTGAACAAAAACCGAAACCAAACCGAAATTTACTAAAAAACTGAATTAACTGAAAAACAGTTATCGGTTTTCTTTATCCACGGTTAACCGAATAAAACCGAAGCTTTCATATTTTTAATAATTTCTATCATTAATATATTCATTTCATGGATTTCATGTTTTATACCTTCATTTCATGTATTTACACTTCCATCTCATGTATTTATAGCTATATTTCATGTATTTATTCATCCTTTTCATGCATATATACATCTATTTCATGTATATCTAATAAAAATTTAGTCCGAGTTTGGTTTTGGTTATTAACCGAATCAAATACCGAAAAATAACCTGACTAAACTAAACCATTAACCAAAAATCGAATGGTTAATAAAGTCGAATAACCGATGAGTTAGGTTATGATTTCAGTTAAGGCTAATAAGCGAAGCACACCCTTGTAATGTGATATAGGCCCAGGGTGATCTCGGGCTTTGATTTGTTTGTAAACAAGTCGTGTCGAGATGACTCAGATTGTAAATGACCCAAACCGAGCATGGGTTGGTTTATAAATGATCTAATTTAAATTGGATTGGTTGTAATTGAGACAATTTCAAACGAGCTTTTTTTTTTTTTTTTTTTTTTTTTTTTTTTTTTTGGGAGTTTCAAGTAATGAACTATTTAAACATTTTTAGACCTAGTAAGTTGGTATGCATCAATTAGGCTATATGTTATGATTTAGACAAAGTTAGTGTGTGTGGTGGGTGGGGGGGGGGGGGGGTGCAAAAACGGGTTTTGATACACGCATACGAAAACACATACATTCGCAAACGCAACAACAACCATCATTGTTAAGAACCAGTGTATCCTAGGAAATGATCACGAATCTTCAATTACAATGTAAGTTATCTAACACACTAAGTTTAGTACTGTGACCCCAACCAATCAGGCAATGCCATATCAATTTCACCCCAAAGTACTTTAGAACCACCAAAACTCCGACGACACTCTAGTACTTTGTTTGTAACTTTTTTTTTATTTTTCATTTAAATAAAACAAATAAACATTAACAAAAAATAAATCTATAAAATATAATAAAACAAAATCCTTTTGTCCACATGTCCCTTTTCTAAAACCACTATTTTTGAAAAGTTCCGCCCAAAATTTATTGCCACGTGTCTCTCTTCTCTTTCCATCCTCCTTTACTCTTTCCAGATTTCACCATAATTTTTTCCCCTTTTCACTTTGAAAAACCCCTACCTCTCTCCTCAATCACCGTGCTTTGCTCTATAGTTTGTCATGTAGAAGATATTCACCGAATGCCAACCATAGTGTTCATCATCACCGGTAGGTTGTTAACCAGATATGCCCATATCATTGATCAAGAAAAGTTCCACGATTATCCGAATGATCCGATCCATTCATATGGTTTACAAGTTTTATCTTTTTTAGCTTCTACAATTTCTTCCTTTACCCACCTCTCAAACCCTATATTTTTTTTCAGTGCCCATTAACAATCGCCGCCACCAAAATTTCCAACCTTCTTTCTCATCAAGTAAGTTAATGATTTCATTATTTTTGATCGATTTCTTCTTACTTTAATATGAGCCATTGATTTTCTCTCAATGGAAGCAAATCATAATACCGATTATTTGGTCATGTCTGTAAGAATTGAAGCAAACAAACAAAGAAAGGTTTCCCAATGATTCTAATTCCGACCTCGATATCTTAATTCCTTGCAAGGTTTGTTTGGTTTTGTTTTGTGTTTTGTTATCCATTTGTATGGTACTTAATTAATTAGGTTTTTATTTTGAACAGACAACATGATCACATTTGGAGAAGATGGTTAGACAGTTCCATAAGGTTATTGAGATAAATAAACATCAATCCCAAAATTTTGTCAAATTGTTTTGTGACTTGATTACTGATGTTATAACTTGATTATATGAATACGATTCTAATTAAGAGTTTTGCCGATTGCCAAAGTTGAATGTAGGTAGAAATAATTGTCTCATAGGAGCCAAATCATGTTCTTATTTAGAGTTTGAAGGTGGATTGCCAATGTTCTTCGTTGTAGATAGAAGAGGCAAGATTTTATTTCCAACAGGTTTACAAACAACTACCTATAGCTTTGACGTTTTAGAGCCAAATCATGTTCTTATTTTGTATGTATGAAATGTTGTTTTTGTGTGGAAATAATAACAGCGCAGTAATTGCATCTCTTTAGAGTTCATGACCTGACCATGATATTGAGGGTAAAGACGAAATCTCAAAAGATGAGGTAAATTGAAAGCTAGGTTTGGGTAACGGGTAGTTATTGGTAGTGACTGAATCATTTATTCAGTTTTGCTCCAAGCTTCACATCTGCACTGCCCCTCACCTTCATGGGCATGCGGTGATACCAAATCTTTATCGGTTCAAAGTTTTTGAATGAAATGATTTATGATGTTTCACGCATTAGATTTACACTTGGGTGAATATTGAGTCACTTGCCTTATTTCCCTTTTAGTTTTGTTTTTAGTTGACCCATTAATGATAAAAGATGTAGCCCATTTCATGTTATTCATAAGTTGAAATGTCATCAGGAAACTCATCATGATCTTACTCTGGTAATTCTGTTTCTATCTTATTAATTGTTGTTAGGCGAACACTTATATTAACCTTACTATACGACTTTTTGAACATATACAACTTCATAAAGGTAGGAGCATTCATGTTTTTGACATGTAAGTAAACGAATAAACTCCGAATTGACATGATCATTTACATTCAAAAGATGAATATAATCATGATAGTTTTCTTCTAGAACAATATTGTAAATTATACATATTTGATTAATGTCGGATGTGTCTCATTGGCATTTGACTTTCTGATCCATTAACAAAACAACCAAAATTTGGGTTGGCGTTTCAAAGCTTTAGATTGCTAGCAAGTCGGTTGTGGATCTAAAATAATTTCGTGGGAGATTTTGTTTATTAAATCGCTTTTGGGTCACATGATATTTTGCAACATACCACTGAACCTATAAAAGTTGATGTAAGTTATTACCATTCCCCTTATTTTCTAATAGGGGTCAACAAATTGATGTCTCCAAAGACATATGAAAGAGAAAATATGAATGTTAAGTTTGAAATAAAAGGGCATACACAATGGTAATATGTAATTTATTGCATTATTTTTTTTTTTGAAAATCATAAATACATGCATGAATTTAGGCTTCTTGACTGCTATGCATGGAATTGTTTCTTAACCTGCTTGATTGTAACTATTGCATGAGTTCAATGGACTTGCCTTATTAGAGCTAAAAGTGAGCATGCATCACTATTTGCTGATTTCAGGGAATTTGACAGGGCAAGGAACATGCCTCCCTCTTGAGAAGTACATGACATGTGCGTTGAATTTGTTTTCTGTTTAGAAATTTAGTTCTGACTTCACTTCTTTTTCCTATAGCATCTGATGTGTCAACCACTTGAAGTATAGAATGAGTCAATGATATGATAAAAAAAATATTGTTTTTTAAATGTTGGAAATAGCATATCGAGTGACCTGTTAATGTTATGTAAAAAGTGTGTTAGAGTTCTGTGATTAGTATTTTAAATTGTAACTGCTATATTATCAAATATAATATGTATATATTATTATATTTTTTCTTAATTCCATGTCTATACCTGATAAATACGAAAATGGTGATCACACAACACAATTCTATGAACCAAAAGAAATCATTAGTTTGACTTAAATTAAATTGAACCGTATATTAATGTTCTTTTCTTATTTTTCTTCAATAGTAACTATTGGAATTTGTTTTATCCAACCCGTGTAGCACACGGGTATATAAACTAGTTTACATTAATAAAACACAAACATTACATAAAAATACAACTAAAGTTAATCAAGCAAACACGCTAAAAACACAATTAAACTACAGAAAACACAATTAAACTAAAAAATATATATAATAATCTAAGCACGGCCTTAACATTTGTCATGCTGAAATGTGGGGCTATTCCCCATTATACCGACTTCGGTACTCAATTTGGGTGATTGCAATGGCCAGGTGTTCAACAGTATCAGCACCCTTTTCCTCCAAGTTTCTTCGGTAGTGAACCTGGAATCATTTATATATGATTATGGAGATCGACCCACTTCCTGTGTATTGAATCAATCGAGCGGTCAGATCCACCCACTAGCTCTTTAAATTGAGCTAATACACAAGCCCATAACGATGGCCACGATGGTGTCATTGAGTCTTTGACTTCGATCCAAGTGGTGACCAAGGCGATTTCATCCTCCTTCGTCCAACGTGTCACGATTAAATTTTATTAGTGATGATTTAGAAGTGAAAATTGGATGTAGTAGAGCTGAAAAATTGTGAGAAGTGACAAAAATTGTAGGGTTTAAATACGTAAAAAAATGGTTAAAAATAATAAAAAAGACTTGACCATTAGCCTCGGTCAAGTCAAAACAGTTGAAACCTTTAATTGATCCAACCGTTGCAGATCAGTTAGTTCTTACCGAGCTAGTAAAATTTTTGGCGTTGCCAAGGGGGTGGTGGCGTGGCAACCGTAGTCGAAAACCCCTTGCCGTGGAGCACCCCGCCACTTTAACACTACCTTAAAACACTCAAATTGAATGGTGTGGTAACAAAAGGTACCCTATACCATGGGCCTCACAATTTTACACTCGCTAGTCACTATTATCTCCCTATATCTCTCACCCATACACACATACACCCTTGGTTTCTCATCACTGAAATTGATACCTGAAAAAACTACCCGAAGGAGGAGTGATGTAGCCGTTAGGATATCCCCTACCCGAGAGGGTATCCAACTACTACACCCTCCACCCTAATTGATCCAACGGACATAATTGAACTCAGTAAGAAATTGATATCGCATTTGTGTTTATGATACTTTTAACGATTTATATATGATTATATTTATATGCATAACCGAATTTACCGAATCAAATCGAACAAATACTTTTTTTACTGCAGACAACTAAGGTAAGCCTACTCAACAAATCTCATAAGTCCTGGATGTGGGAAAAGATGTTGCAAATTCAAAAATAGCATATCAATTATTGTTTATTTTAAACAGTCAAACCCGAACTTGATGGTAAACTAGAAACTCAACACTTTGGGATGGGTTTGGGTTTGGTTAGTTTTTATTTTTTCGTGGGTTTGGGATTTGGTGATATATCAGTGTACCCTACCCGATTATTCGATAAAGTGTATCTGTTTACCCGATTGTATACCTGATATACTTTCATTTATTGTTTTTAACATGTATACATACGATATTTCAATTATTGGCATACACTATTTTAGTTATCTATACATTTGAGTAATTTTTTTTATACAAATTTGAGTATTTTATTTATAGACAATGTAGTTATTTGATACATTTTTATTGATAATGCTAAATGTAATTAATACTTACCCGATATATACTCGACGAGTTTTTGGTCCGGTATATTCAACGGGTAATTTTTTAAATTAAAGGGTTTACCTGATAACCGATAGGAACCCTACAGGTGTAGGGCAAAATTATATATCTAATTGGGTTTGGGGTTAGGTTTACCTAAACCCGTCCCAAAACTAACCGGTGTCATCCCTACTTATTTGTACATTTTATTATTTAAGTGTGTCGGTGATTGATTTTTTAAATTAAAACCAATAATAACACATTATTACCCATATAAACACACGTTTTTGCTTATGTATTTTATTTTTATTGTTGTGTATTTTTATTTGTTTAAATTTATTTTATTTTGTTGAATATAAATAAAAAGCAAAATAAATAAATAAATAAATAAATGACTGGTTAATGATGAGGGAATTTTATTCTATTTACTGAGCGTATTGAAAGGAGGCAATGAAGCCCCTTTTAACGTGAAGATCAAGTCACAAAGGGACAAGAGGGGTAGGGGTGTTCAAAAAAAAATTTGAATCCGAAATATCCCAATCCAAAATATTAAAAAATATCTATATTATATATAATATTATTTACATATATACTATATATTTAATCCATTCCAAGTTAACACTGACCTTAAAGTAAGATCATGGGTATGTTTGGCAAAACTAGCTGGAGGCTGGTAGCTGGTAGCTGGAAGCTGGTAACTGAAAGCTTTTTAAATATATTTTGGTGTTTGGCTGAGTAGCTGGAGCTTTTAATAAAATGTATAAAATGACCAAAATAGGCATAATTAAAAGCTTGTAAAGAAGGTTTTTATTTTATTTTTAAAATAGAATGGATATTTGTGTCATTTACTAATTAAAAGCTTGTAGCTAGTAGAGTTTTTTCTTAAAAGCTAGCTTTTCACTGTAGAGCTTTTTCTCTAACCTAAAAGCTTCCAGCCCCTTCAACCAAACAAGGCTTTATATTAAGTAGGAGTTTTTTCTTAAAAGCTCCTTGCCAAACATACCCCATATGCCTTTCTCGAATCCAAAATATTAAAAAAATATAATATATATTGAATGTTTGTTTTAAGCAGGTTTGATTTTAGACTTTTAGCATAAGAAGAAGTGATTTTTTTAACGTTTTGGATTATCCGAATCTGGATCCGGAATTTCGGATATCCGAAATTTCGGATTCAGATCTCAACATTGACTATCCGAAATTTCGGATTATCCGATTTTCGGATATCCGAAAATCGGATAATCCGACTTCGAACACCCCTAAAGAGGGGTGGAGGCCGGGAGGTGATGAGGAAGGTGGTCTAGCGTTGACGGAGAGGGATGATGAAAGCGATGTTGAAAGAGAAAGGGTCACAGAGGCGATTTGTGTGAACGTTTTCTAATTTCTAAATCAGATGCTGGTGTGTGCTTGTTTAAAACCCAAAGTATATTATTTGTAATTAAAAATAAAAGCTAAAAAAGCAGGTGTAGTGATACTTGAACCGGTGACGTTTTAGATATAAGACAAGAGTTTCACCTCTACTTCTTCTCTACTCTCGTATCCAGGGCCTAAAAAACATAAAAAACGTGAAGATAAACAGTAATTACAGAAATATAACTATTTGCATGCTATATACAATTAAAAAAGACGTGTAGACTATTAAGCTAAAGTTTGTCATCATAATTACAAACAAATACCATATATATATTAAAAAAACTCATTTAAAATTTGAGGCCTTATTTGATTGAAGGCCTAAAGCGATAGCTTTAAAATAATTCCCTTAAGCCGGCCTTGCTCGTATTCTAACATTTTTTTTCGCTGCAATCTACTTCTACTCATATAATCTAGCTACCAAGCTATGGATAAACAAAAAGCACAAAAAAGTGGTTCGAGAGGCCGAACCAATTAAACACGCGAAACACAACCCTCACAATCTTCCCAACTACTCAAGCAATACAAGTAACAACAACTTGCATAATAAGTAATTGATATATCTTAATTATAGCATGTATCGATCTAGGGTGCAATATGACGATGAGTCAGATGAGGACGACAAAGTTATGCCTGAGACGCAAAAGGACTTTGAAATAGAATTTGAAGAATATGAAAATAAAATTGCCTAGAATTTACAATTAATGTTATATTTATATTTGAGTTAATTTAATTTTATATGTGTCTCAGTTTCATTTTTGATAAAAAAAATTTGGTTATGGCATGAGAGAAATATCAATTTCATATAATCTGGCAAGAAGGGTAAGTAAGTAATGAAGTCTTAGGCTTGCTTCAGGGTGTGGGGAACGTCATAGGGATATCATGCTTAAGGGAGGGGAGGTAATACCACCCTTTTGGTCTATCATCATCAACGGCAACCTATTGTCGGTCAAGCCAGGTTTCTTGATTGGTGATTTGTTTTATTTTTTTTTAAAGGGAGGGAAGTTCATCACTTCACACCCTTAGACCATCATGGGAAGGATGCACCTACCTCACACTGATATGGCATATGAGGTGGAGAACCGTCATGGATGATGGGTCTCCTCCACACCCACCAGCCTTAGACTATGGGGTGTGGTAGAGGCCTATCTTAAGAAGTCTTGCCGTCACGTCAGCAAATAGTGGGCCCTCTTGTATTTAGACAAGTTGAGGACTACCCAAGGGTGTGGAGGTAGTCTTCATTGAGTAGTCCTCAACTCCTATTGACCACCATTTATTTTTTAATTTCTAATTTTTAAATAAGTAAATAATTAAAATAAATACCATACAAAGTAACATAATATTTAAAAAAAAAGGTTACAAATAAAAAAAGAGTCACATAATATTAAAACTAAAGTCGACATTACAAATAAAAAAATGAGACCTTAAATTTAAAAACACAACCGTCTAGCTATACTTGCTAATTATGAGAGACCCATTACAGTGATTATATGCTTCTAGCTGGAATTCTATTAAAAATGGGAGCATATGGATTGATTCGGATTAATATGGAATTATTACCACACACTCATTCTATATTTTCTCCTTGGTTGATGATAGTAGGCACAATACAAATAATCTATGCAGCTTCAACATTTTCCGGCCAACGTAATTTAAAAAAAAAGAAGGAAAATTGGATTGTAATAATCCCAACTTTGTGTTGTTGGCCAATAATAATCTCATCTAAGTTTATTCTTCCACCAGTCCCATCTTTTAATTTATTTTTTTCTCATTGCCCCACCGTTAAGTCACACTAACGCTGTTAGTTGAACTCACAATTTTAGGCGATTGTTCACTAGTTTTGAAAGAGAGAATTGAGGCGATGATATTGGTATGTTCAATTGCCGAATAAGCATGGTTTGATGGTTTAATTGTCGGTTCTGGGCATCCCCTCCAACAAGAACATCAACCTGAAACCCATCAAACCATACCTGTTTCTGCAATTGAACATACCAATATCATCGTCTCGATTCCCTCTTTCAGATCCGGTGAACAATCGCCTAGAATTATGAGTTTCAGCTAACGGCGTTAGTGTGACTTAACGACGGATGCAATGAGAAAAAATAAATTAAAAGATGGGACTGGTGGGATTATTACAATCCAATTTTCCAAAAAAGAATAGCATATTCCTCCGTATCTCATATGAGTTTCATACTTATAGGAATTGCTTCGATAACCGATACGGGACTCAATGGAGCTATTTTACAAATAATCTAATCATTGGTTTATTGGTGCTGAACTTTTTTTCTTGGCAGGAACGAGTTATGATAGAATACGACTTGTTTATATTGATGAAAGGTGGAGTAGCTATCCTCATACCAAAAATCTTTACACTGTTCAGTAGCTTTTCCATGGCTTCCCTTGCATTACCGGGTATGAGTGGTTTTATTGCAGAAGTGCTAGTCTTTTTAGGAATAATTACCAGCCAAAAATATCTTTTAATGCCCAAAATTGCCATCACTTTTGTAATGGCAACTGGAATGATATTAACTTCTATTTATTTATTATCTATGTCACGCCATATATTCTATGGATACAATTTATTTAATACTCCAAACTCTTTTCTTGTAATTTTTCAATAACTCGACCCCTCGCTTCGGGCATGGAGCTTGTGTCGATCGCTAAAACCTTCGCCTCATCGATTTTGAGCTTTTCATTCTTCACCATTTAGGTTTTCCTCGTTGACTCGGTTGAAATCTTCAATTTGAGCCGTCAAAACGTCAATCTTTGTTGCTCTACCACTACCGCTCCCCGATCCGCTTTGTTTTTTGGCGGCCGCCTCCCCTTTTGCTTTATCCCGGCCTATTTAATTTACCGACATAAGAATATAATAACTTTCAATTAACAAGTAGAATTTTTTTTAAAAAAAGGACAAACCCATTGGACGATGAGCCTCCTCGATCAGAATATTAAACTCCGCTTCCTCGTTGATGTCGATTACAACACGATGACTCGAGCTTCCCCCTTGTGAGGCTTTAGCATTTGTCTTTCTATATTTTGCTTTACCACGAGGTTTGGGACCGTCACCCACTTTGGTTCGTTCCTCAAAAGTTCCCAAGCCCGAACAAATTTGAATTCCCCCGATTGCGTATCACTCCACTTCTTCATAGCTTCATTAAAAATCATACTTTCGTTGTATCCACTAGGGGGGTTTGACTTGATTTGATTATAGAAACCGGCAAATAATGTACATGCCTTGTTTATTCCTAAACTTGCCGCAAATCGAGTCTAGGTCTCAATAGGGCTTCGGTGCTTCCATTCTTTTGTGGAAGTTGGTTGTACATTTCTTCCAAAAACCAGTGCCATTTTGGTTGGTGCCTAATTTTTTTTTACAAATAGTAAAGTAATAAAAAAAAATTATAAGTAGTAAAGTAATACTTAAATACTATGCAAAAAAATTGTAACAATATAAAAATGTAATAAAAAAAGTATTAAATTAAGTACCAACAATGGGACATGTGGATGTTTCTAGCCACGCTAGAATCAACGCCTCAACTTCGGTTCCCGTCCATAGTTTCTTAGGC